>CAJNDS010002306.1:0-60000 GCA_905221605.1 Symbiodinium natans
GGGGGGGGGGGGGGGGGGGGCCTTTTTGATCTCCAACTGCGAAGCTACGGAAGGGACCCCAAGCACTTCGAAGTAGTTCTTTCGCTTGTGCTTCCTGGCCGACACCAGGTCTGCAATGAAGAATGGTGCACCCAACAATGGACAGAAGCGAAAACAAGTGCTCCAGACCAGTCCTCAGCAAGAACTTTGCTTCTTCGAGTTTGTGATACACCTTGCAGCACAGAACCGCTGATGAATGTCACCGTCGCTGCACAATCAGCTGTTCCGAGTTGGTGACGCTTTCCACCGGATGCCAGGAAATGAGGGACTGCCAGAATCCGCAGTCAAACAAGAATGACGAAATTATTCATGGATCAGTTTGCTGGACCCCCCCCCGCCCTCATGAACACCTGCGAGGTTTGCGGCCCCAACCCGTCTGGATAGCTTGTCGATGGACGCTGCGGTACAGCAAAGAGCACGGCAATTCGACACAAAATCTCTGACCCGCATGTCAGCTCAATCTAACCCTGGGACAGCACAAGTACCCTATTCGCCCCAGATGCACTGGAAAGGGTCGTATGAGTGGCCTCCAACTCTTTCACGGCATCCTCGTGTCTCTCCAACGCCTGACATCCCATGGCACATCGGGGCACCGAGATCAACACAGACAGCCACAGCCTGCATGGCTTGGGCACGGTAGAGATACGGCTGCACAAGCCTAGGTGTCTGCAAGCTCTCAGCCCGACCTTCCTACGCACAAGAGAGCACAGACGCACCTTTGACCCAAGGAGAAGGCGAGTGGTTCCGGTAGGTGGCCTGTCCAACATCCTTCAAGACCTGAGCGGCCAGGGGAACGAAAAGCAGGACAAGAAGCGGTGGCAAGTACATTGTTCATGGTTGACGCCCAGATGTGCTTGGGCTCGGGCACCTCGCCAGTCCTTCAATCGCATGCAGGCTTTTGCTCGCTCGCAGTACAGCGCTGCCAACATGACCTGCAGAGTCCGAGACCCTAGGCCCTAGGCCAGAGGCCGAGGTGACTCTTTTGCACACAGAAGCAACATGCTCATGAATGTTCTGAGAGCAAGGCGGGACTGTCCGCACAAAGCTCCAGCATACCTGGCAGTCTCATCAAGGCCGTTCTAACGGCAGCTCGGCTTCTCCCCTGCCATGCAGTCAAGACGCTGTCGATGACCTGCTGGCCTTTTTCAAAGTCACCTTGGTTCTGCAAAGTTTGGATGTGCGATGATGTGCCGGAGAACATACCATTGGCCAAGGTGCGGTTGTCCATGCACTCCTGCGTGACGGGGCGCAGCAAGTGCATTGTCGAGTTGAGTGCTCAGCTTTCCTCTGTCTGCCGTACCCTGCGGGCACTTGGGCCAGAGTCGCACTCTGTTTGTCTCTATTCCTTCCTAGTCTTTGCCTGCCATGCCGGGCGAGTTCGAGCTCTACAGTCCGAAGGTACAGCGTGCCGCACCGCAAGAACACCCGGTCCTTCAGTTCCGAATGCTTGCTGCACAAGCCGCGCAACCGCTTTCGCAGGGCCTCTTTTTGGGTTGGGGCGGGGTAGCCGGGGTAGCATAGGATTCTAAGATTCTAGCAGCGACCTCTCACGGCGCACCCCATCAGGATCCAGACAGAAAGTGCACTCGACCCAAAGTTACACCCGGCATCATGCGGCGGCTCTTGCCTGAGCTTCTGCATGGTCTGGATCCAAGGAAAGTGCCTCACCGTGCTGGCATAGCAAAGGCGCTGTGAAATCGGCGACCCCCTACTGCGAAAGGATTCGGGAAGAGATACCTCCGTGTCACAGAACCAATGTAAGCAAACGCTGCATAAAGAAATTGAGGCCGCCTGGGAACCGCAAAGTCTGATGGTGCGGAAGCCTTGTCGAAAAGAGCCCCCCGAACTACCTAAAAATGGGCCAAACCCCAACCTTATGATAATTAATTCCTACATAAGGAATTAATTATCTTATAAGGGGAATTAATTATCATAACCCTAACCCCCTGAAGCCTAGCAAACTCCAGGTTCTCAGCGTGGCCTCCTTCAGCAGCCGCTGGCCCTGCTCGAGCGGCTCCACCTCAGCTGAAGGAATGAGCGACTCGCGCCTTTGGGATTCGGCCATCGGGGCTTTCGAGGCCTTGATAGGGCTTGTAGAGGTTCTACGTAGGAAGGGTTCTGGAGTCGAAAGGGTTTGCGCGATTGTGATGTATGAGTTCAGATGCGGAGTGTTGCGATGAGGAAGGCCTCCGTCGGCAGCAGTGCTGCCTTGCACGTCCGCTTCGGCGCCAGCTTCGAGACTTTCGGGCTTGGTCTTCCAAATCGCAGGCTTCATCTGGTGGCGACCCTGGGCTCGCCACCCACTGCTTGGAATCTGCACTGTTGGAGTTATTCCGGTACAACGCCTGACATGTGTTCAGCCCCCCTCAGCTTGCACTTCTGGTCTCCAGAGCTTCAGAGCCGCGCAACCGCCAGCACTTTTGTTCCGTTGCTTCGGTCTTGGAGCATGCCCTTCAAGGGTCCGTGGCCCCCAACATTAAAACTAAGATGTTCTTGCCCGCGCAGGACGTCGGCCGCTCGCTGGTCCTCCATGCGCTTTGAAACCCGCGCAGAATATCTGGACTGGCTGCACCTTCCCGCTTGCATCGGACAAATTGCGCATGGCATGACGCTTTCACGAGGCACCTCAACACTGCACCTGTCCCTGTCCACAGTACTGAAAGCGTCACCGCCAACTTGCGATATACACAGCACATACAGCACGTCTGGCTCGTATCCTTGAGAAGCCCGAGCTTCTCACACCCAGGAACCAAAAGGCACAAAATTCATGGGCTTTCATTCATCGGTTCTCGGTTGCACCAATGGGGCCACGCAGGCCGCATTGTTGCAGCTCTACAGCAAATGGAAAACGTTGATGATCAGGAAGATCAGAATGTTGCCACCTGCCAGCGAGCACAGAACACACATTCGCGCACGCTGCTGCCAGTTGGAAACGCAGGACTGAGCCGTTGACTGACGCAGCCGATCTGGCCATAGAAGCCTGAGCTGGAGATCTGTGAGCTGGCTGACACTGAAGCACTCAGCGTTTGAAGAAACTGAAGATGAGGTGCCCATGGTCGCTTGGATCGTGTCTGGGCACTTCTTGCTTTGTGCGTCTTCGTGTGCCGCGACAAACCTTGCAGCCGGGCAGAGGGGTTCATGAGGGCTCCGTAGAGTCTTGAGTCCTCTACCAGCCCGGCAGCCCGGTCGCAAAAGTCGGCTGGCGACAGGCAAGAGAAAATACCACCTTCTGCGACCAAGGAGCAAGCCAGTGGACATGAGACCAACAGAGAAGTTGAAGATCCCCACCTGATCACGAAAGCGTCTGTGAAGCATGTGTCCCAGCGCAGGCGGGAGGGCGGCGGAGGCTCTTCTATCTGCAGCTTCCGAGCACTGTGATCGGAAGGACCCACATGGCCACCACTGCTGGTACCATGCTCACCACACGGTGAGGAAACACTGAACCTCAGTGTCAAAACTCTCAGTGGCATGGGTCATGATCAGGTCAACTGGCTTCAGATGCTGCAGGGCTACCTTCCTGCAACCAAGCCTCACAGCACCAGAGAAACAAAGGTCACGAAGACCAAAACAAAGCTGCAAACCTAAGGCTTCCGTGGGGTTCCGAGTTGACTGTGTCAAAACATTTAGTTTCTTTCCTACCTTCCCGGACACATCCCTTTCAGGCCCGTGCTAGCCCGAAACTGTGTGGCTTGTACCACTGGCACAGCAGACGACCAATCACGTTCCCGAGATTGTACCTCGGTCGATCCAGTTTGTTTGTGTATACTTTCGGACACTTCGAGGAGTTGTTTGACGTAAAACGAAAATCTGCTCCACTTGCCCCTCTTAAAAAGTTGGGGGGCGGCCTTCAGAAATATGATGGAGGGGTGGGAGCAGGCCAGGAAAAGGAGGGCGTCAGGAGTCGGTGACCGGTTGGTTACAGTGGCAGCGAATCACCAGCAGCTCTGCTGCAGTCAGCTAGGCAATGGAAAGCACGAAGGCAAGTGGTCAGGGGTGTGGTGCGATGGAAAGGCTGGTCAAGTGTCACGCATAAGACATGTGGACTTGAGCCCACGCCCAGACCAATCCGCGCCTCGGCGCTTCTTGGAATATTGCCCCCAACTTCATCTGGTGCCATGGCAATGATGAGTCGTCAGTCATCGTAAGCTCCGTTGCATCGAGAGTAGTACAATGTACTTGTCCCACCATGGAAGGCCTTGAGGGATTCATCTTGCCCATCTGGACGTCCGCCCTGGCTGTCCAGCGTTTATCGACTCAATTCGCCGCGAGCCTACCGTGGAAACAATGTTGGTCGAGATACTTCTGGTCACGTCGCATGTACCAGTTCACCCCTGGTTGCAAGTTGCCCCAATATAAGGAACCCTGTGTCATCTCACTGAGCAGTCGTCTTTGCGCCCATATCGGAAAGAGGTGAGGGCAGGCACTTGAGTACACGACGTCTCGCGTGCATTAGGCCATCGAACATGGGCTTGTTGAAGTCCATTTCCGGGGTGTCGTGCAGGCGTTCCAGAAGCGTATACACTACATCAAAGTGGGATCGACCGTCGTCGGGCTGAGGGTCCACCCAGTGCAGCAAAGGGCACTGGAGCATGTTTACCTCTCCGTTCACGCGGGGAGGTGGTCCGTATGGTACCTCGTTGCACGCCCAAAACCCAACACTTTTGGCAGGGCCTTCTCGTGTGACATCGGTGGTACATTGCAAGGCAAATGCCAAGAAGTGCCCAACAGCCCGGTTCCGACTATGCGTGCGGCTGTTGCCGAATCGTATGAAAAGGGGCCCGAAGACATGAGTGTGGATGGCCACCCGAACTGGACCAACGGCAGTACGGCAGGACCCAGTCCATCAATCTACCTCTCTCAGGGTAACAGTTAACAGTTCTGCTCCTTCGAGTCGAAACCCGGAAAACGTTCAGAACCTCAACCAAAATGGTTATAGGGCCTCCGAACTGCTTCTTCATTTCTGGATTCGGGCACACGCACGGGAAGGCAGTTTTCCAGGTGGGATGGGGACCGGTTCAAGACTCTTTCACCCAGAGGGGCTTATCTATTAGACCCTCGGATTGTACCTTGTTCTGATTTGTGTTGCGTAGTGGCTCTCGATGAAGCACCCCTGAATGCAGCTGGGTGCATCGTGTTCATGCTCTCGTATAGCCTTGGCTACTCCGTGCCTATCTCCCGGCATCGCGACGTTGTCACAGTTACAGAACACAGCAATCCAAGTCTCTTCTTGACAAGCAGCTGCTGCTTCTGAAGCCCAAATGGATTGGCAATGAACGGCAGCAAAGAGGGAATGCTGTAGCACATTGCCCTGTCAGGACATGTTTCTTCCAGACAGGGACCGCACTGCGTGCTGAACAGTTTCTTCATGGCACTCTCCTTTGAACGTAGACATTTGAGGCCTCCGGCCATTTCATGGGAGTCCTGAGCCCCCTAGGAAGGGGATCCTGCCTCGCCACGAAGGAGCCGCCGGTGTAGAAGGCAACAATGCTGCGACCCTTGCAGCACATTCATGTGATTCATGTGCCAAGACAGCCCCCTTCTCAAGCCATTACGCACCACGTGCGAGGAGTGCGGGCATCCCCCCCGCTTCAGGCAAGGAGCGTCTGCATATGCATCTTGGTCGCCCTGAAGCGCATTGTAAAATCCTCTGAGGGAATAGCAGACGTGTTCTGCAGACCTGCCAGCAGAAAAACGAAGGCTTCGTGCTTGACTTGCCCATACTTGCCCCACAGCGCACCTCTGGGCGAGTTCGCCCATTGAAGACGTTGACGTAGCGCACGCCAACTCCTCCGAGCCCACATGGCTTAGAACGCTGGCAGGTTTTGAAAAAAATCGTCTGAACATCATCGGCACATCCTCGACCGGCTTCAGATCTTTGACTTGTCGGTGCGTCACACCGTTTACCCCACCTGACAAACTCAGGTCAGGGGCACCGTGAGCAAGAGCGAGAGGTACAGCGAGAGGCAGAGCATGGACCCGGCGAGAGAGGCAAAGAGTGAAGGCGAATGGAAATACAAGGAGATGGAGGAAGAAGGAAGAAGGGAGATGCGGTCCATGCCATCACAAGAAGCTGGGGGCCCCCACCGCTGACACTTTGGCCAGCGGAAAACAAGGTACAGCCATCGCAACCCGCGCAGTTGCATTTGGCCTGCAAGGACATGTTTACCAGACGACCGCATGGCTGACATCATGGGCTCCGTGACAAGCAAGCAAATGCCGCCCAACAGCTGAAGCAACGGCGGCCTTCTCTGCAAAGAAAAACGATCTGCATGAAAACACGCCGGCCACATCTTTGGCACTGATGATGACCCACAGTCCCATCTGCCTCTGAAGGAGCTTGAGTATGTTGCGTTCAACTGGCTAGACGTCAGCAACCCTTCTCTCTAGCCTACATCACCTGAGTCTAAGCAGATCGGTCAAGACTCAAGATCAAGATGATGCTGAAATAGAGCATGATTCCAAACCTGCCGATAGTCGCCTGACGGAGTGTGCACAATTCAGCCTTTGGAAGGGAGCAGTAGTGCATGCTTTTTGTTGCCCTCTGAACAAAGCCACTGGTCATGACTCAAACTGCAGCCCGCGGAAACCAACACCGCTTGAGAGCCTCAATCAAGTTGGGCAGCACTCCGCTGAAGGAACCGCCGATTTGAATCGCCTGGGCCAGGAGGAAAGCAAGGACAGAACACAACGATGTGTCCCCCGAACATCCCCGAACTCCATAAGCCCGAAACCCAAGCCCAAAACCCATCCTAAGCCCCACAACCCGAAGCTCGCCCCCTCCGTCCAAATCGAAGCTGAGCAGCGGCTGCATATCGGCTGGGATGCCTGAGGCACCGAGTAGAAGCATGAGTCAAAAGGCTCGGGTGTGGGTAAACACGGGGCATGGCTGTACAAGTCATCTCATGCGCGTCCTGTCCGAAAAACGAGAATCGAACAAGAACAGCCAGCACTATTCTGCTATGCTCGGGCTGGACCTCAACTTGCAGACAAAACTTTGCCTTGGACACCTCAGACCTTGTCGAGTACTTTGCGGGCTTTGGGGTTTAAGAAGGCTTGGTGTGGTGTAGCTTGTGCAGACCAGGAGCTGAAGTGCTATTGGCCACGCAGTCAGATCCTCAACAGGCTGGGGCTGCGGGTCGGCAAGTGTTTTGTCGGAGGTCTGAGAGATTTAGGACTTATTGGGTGGTGTGTTGCCAAGATGCGCCGACATTGCCCACAGCACCTGTCACACTTTCTCTGAGCACGTGCACAGAGCGACCACCGACGAGGCTGTTGGGGCGAGTTGTGGTGAACACTCGTGCAAAAAGCGACTGCAGCTAGATAAGGCATGTCCTACGGTCTGCAGTTCAACTTCCGATCCAAATCTCCCCTGGATGTGTCAAGGTAGCGTCAAACTAGCCTCTTACACGTTGAACCATTCCACGTGCGTATCCGCTTGATTGCCACGCGAAGTTGCCTTTTAGTCACAAACAACACGGTGCAGACCTAATATGCTCTGCATGTTGGACTTTTTGTCGTCTGGCTCATGTTCGGATCTCTTGGCGTTGGTGCATTCTCTATGTGCTCTTACATTCTCGATGCATCACCGACATGGCATGTCGCCTTCGTGAAGCATTTAGCTTTCCAGTTGTGCCAGCAAGCTGAGGAAGAATGGCGAAAAACATTGTCCAGGCACATCCACTGCCTGCAGCCTTCATCAATAGACTCTACTTTCCTCCTCCAGCAGCCCCCTCCCTGTCCCTGCAAACCTGTAAAGGTTACGGTTACAACGATCCGTACATGTCTCTGCACTTACAGTACACCCTCAAGAACTCATGAGCCTGCAGCGGCCGAGAGCAAAACGAGCTCAGCCGTGCACTTGTGGCACAGCCACCTGCGCAGTTGGACTGCCGGAAGAACTCCCAGGCGGCATGACGCCAAAGCCGACCAAAGACCCCCTCAAGCAAGGACGGATCTGACATGAGGCAAGTTGCAGGAGCACGAAAGCTGCCAGCGCCATCACCGCTGCAACTTGGCCCATGTGAATTGCAGCTGCGGCGTTCGCTGCCGCCTCTTGCATCCAGGAACGACGGCATTGACGGCTTTGCGGAGGCTCCTTTGCTCTAGCTACGCGGCCTTCTTTCGCTGCTGGTCCTGCTTGAAGAGCCGGCGCTGCTCGCTCATCTTCCTTGCAATCACGTAGGTGGCAGGATGTCATCCCTTCAGCACCGTGCCCAAAAGGTGAAGGCTTAAGGCTGTGCCAAGGCTCTCAATGCTCGCGGAGACGCTGGCCTTCCGAGTCAACAGTAGCTAGAAGTTTCGAAGAATCTAATTAAGTTGCTAGGCAAAAAGAAGGGCCTTCAGGTCCAAGTCGTGGTTGTAGGCGATGACATGGTAGATGATGGAAAAGACCTGAGAGCTTCTGTGCCAATGATCTTGTGCCGCCGATTGCTGCCTCATCGATCTATTTCTGACAGCTGTGGGTCGGACGGCACCCACTTGCGTGCTAGCATTCACGATGCTTGCAGTTCCAGGCCCTTCAGCCAGCTTGTCGACAAACAGGGGCAACCTAGTCGCAGCTTGACCGCACTAGCGTTGTTGGAGAGGAAACGCACAAAGCGAATGGGGGCGTTGCGATGCGAAGATCGCATTGGAGGCCCACCAGCCGCTCACCTCAGAGTCCCAGGCGGGAAGAGGCTCTTGACGTTCGACTCACAACAGGGCTCACCGCTTCTATTGATTCTATTGCCGCCTCAACTATTGCTGCCTCAAGCCTGAGACAGCAGCCCCAAGGGAGAAGAAGAGCAGCCAAAGCTGGCAGGGTGCCTGGGCCTCACCAGTGCCAGGCACAACGCATAGTCTGCTGGCCAATGCTGGCCATGTTGAGTGGGTGGTCTCTCAAGCGATTCAGATGGAGTCCCTATGCCCGGGGCACGGGTCCTGCATTCGAGAGGGTCTACATCTCAGAGACTCTTAGAGATTTGCAGGGAACTTGCAACCCACGCACCAGCTGAAACTGTTGATGGATGCCAAACTGTTCAACATTCGTGCGCTTGTCCGATTATGTCCCATGAAGCTGGGGTCTCATTCAGAACACGGGATTGCGTTATGAGTTATGAGTCTACGGTTTGCATGAGGCTCTCCTTGCCCTGCCTGTCGGATTGCCCGCAGGTCCGCAGCTCGCTCTGCGTCACTTAGCAGCGACATGGACTTGGCGCTGTAGAACGTCATGCTGCGACCTCCCGAATGCGATTGAACAATATTGAACAAGACAGAGCAGATCCTGGACTCAGGTCGGGCAGATGTTTGGGGGCCTGATACCTCGTTCAATCTGTACATACACAGGCGCTGAGCTCTGGAGCCCTCTTACCGTCTGTTAATCTATCCACCGATTCACGGCCTTCTTTAGCGCACAGCCGACTAAGGCTAGACTCTTTAGACACACAGCATCCAGCTCCTCGTGCCTGCTCTCGCCCTCGCGCGATAGTAGATGGGAAGCTGGTCAAAGGAGTTTGCCCTGGCATCTTCACTGCATAGCATGCTGCGGCTACGGTTGACGGACTTTCACGGGATCTTCCTGGACGTGCCTCGATCGTCTTGCCTTGCCCCCCATCACCCTCCAGGGATCTTGGGGTAAGGGGCTCACGCGTAAATGTCAGCCACAAGAACCCACAAGAACCCATGGGGCGGTCAAGGAATCGACACCAGTCTGTTTCGTTCCTTGACATCTCTTCTGGCGACGGCGCTTCCCAGCAGGATTGGCACATCCCCGCTGCCCAGTAGGGATCCTCGCTATGAAGGCATCTCTGTCTGGGGCTTTAAAATTTAGGGATTTCAGATCGAGTTCCCATGCTGACAAGCTACTCCCACCGAGATCTTCCGCTCGCCACACTTGCTGCAAGTGCTCTCGCCGTCTGAGTCGAGAGTCAGGTGGTATCAACGCGTGAGTGAGTGAGAGAGTGAGTGTGAGTGTGTGTGTGTGTGTGTGTGTGTGAGTGTGCGCGCGCACGGGTTCCAAGATGGTAGTTCGACAAGACTTTGCCCAAGTTATGGATTCGCTTGCAGCAATTTGCCACACGGCCTGTCAAAGATTCGAAGCATCCTTCGCCTTGGAGACCGACAAGGAATCTGCCAAACCCGGGGTTGAAGTTTAGAGCTCTGCGCCATTCTGCAGCTAAGCATGTTCTCACATGTGCAGCCAAAGTCCGTCAACTTACATTGAGCAGCGGGCTTTTCTGAAGCACCATTCTATGGGGACTCGACTTAACCCACATCAGCCGACGAGAAGCCACAGAAGATGCGACACAAAATCATCAACATCTTTCCCGACGAGCCAAGTCACAAAGTCTCACGCCATGGAAGTGGGTCTGGCAGGGCGCTTAAGATGTCATGCTTACTTCTCTCTGAACTGTTGCGGGCCCGCAGCTGGCAACACTGCCTGGCCTGTTCAGTGCCTGCACTGGAGCATGCAACATGGGATCAGTAAAACTTGAAGTGCACTTTCAGGAACAAGAAATTGGGTTTCCAGAAACTGCGGCCATGGAACTAATGGCTCTTTTGCACATCCGGCACTCCATGCCTGAGCTGTTGAATCTGCGAACTGGGCCCCCCACTTGGGCTTTTGGGCCCTGAGATCCATCTGCAAATCCCGGCAAAAACCAAGGATGACTCTGATCTTCGGAGGTGCCGGGCTTGTTATAGCAGGCATCACAGAGTCCGGATCCCCAGCGCAGCTGCTTCAAGGGAATCTTCTTCTTGCAACCTCCGGCGTGTCAACAGAACACCTGTTGTGAGGCTGTCTGGCGGGTCTCTCTGCTGTCAGCCCAGCGGCAAGTGCACTTCTTGTCACAATCCTGGCAGGACCATCTCTCAGAAGCCGTTAATCACGAACATCAAAGCTCTGAATCAACATGCACTCTCACACTCCAAGCGTTGCCTTGTAGCAGAAGTCGCACAGGCCTGAAGTGTATCTCCTCAGCAGAAAGGCGATGCCACCCCAAGGCTTCCCAATGAAATTTCTTGCAGCGGCGCTGCAATTGCCAATGTCTACTGCTTCACGCTCAATGACTGAACTAAGCCAGTTGGCAGCTCATCATCCGGAATGTTCTCGTTGCAGCGAACACAAGTTGTATTGTACTTCGCATAGCAGGCATCGCACAAACCTGGGCTCGAGACACACACGCCCAAAGGCGAGTACCAAGTTGCTGCTAGATTGGCTTCATCATTTGATTTGAGTCCAAAGGTCGGATGTGGGGACGCTTCCTAGAAACAGCAGCACGGCATCCGCCGATGTTGTCATAGCATTCGTTGCAAACTCCTGCAGCAGGGCAGTCAAGTTGTGACGTACTAAACGGGCCCCTCCAAACAGAGGCAACCAGGAGATTAAGTGCAAAGAGGATTGCGCCTTACCGTTTCTTGTTCAACTTCGTCCCTGTACGAGGGATGCGCAGGCTGACGGCCTTACATTGACCATAAGGGAATACGATCAGCGCCACAAACTAAACTTAGCTGATGATGTGGGCGAATGCCCTCCAAAGAAAATCTCCACAATTGGCCCTATACTCATCTTCTCCCCCGTCCCCCTTCCCCCCCCCCCTCCCCCCCCCTACCACACCGCTTGTCATCGGATGAGCACTCTTAGCTGTCTTGCGTCGGCTCTTTTCCTTGAACGTTGCTTGTTTCTCGTTTCTGTCTCGAGATGCACCTTCTTCGTTCTGGGGAGCGCTCTCTCTTCCCTGCATTGGCCGAGGCGGCCGGCGCACAAAGTTTGCAGCCGGAATGGGTCCTGTGCGCCAGCCAATCTCCTCAAGCGAGATCGTCTTGCTACCTCGGTTTCGGCGCTTCCTGTATGGCGACTACCAGTAACGTCTCTCTTGCTTCCGCGCGACACTTTTTGCAGTGGACCTTCACCGGTGGCAGAGGCGGGCAGCGAGCAACCCCGACTACGTTGCAGAAAAATGCAGCGCTGGCCTCCTGGCCGCTTGAGCAGTCTTTGCACATGGCGGTCTTCCAGCCAGTCCTCAACCAGGGGCGAGCTAAGAAGGTCCTCCAAGGCCAAGGTCCGCGAAGTTGTCTAAAAAACAATCCCACATAGACAAAAAACCGAAGTGTAGTTCAGCAGAGCAGCTCGCCGAGAGAGATCGTCCTCGGCTGAATCTGCTCTGGTAGCCGAGACTGGTTTTGGTGGCTTTGTTATCCGGAAACAAGGCTCGCTCCCTCGCACAGAGGCACGATACACCACGAAGCGACAAGACGGCTAGTCTAAAGCTGCGGTCGCTTGACCACAATCGAACACCACATCCCGGGGCGATGCGTGCAGACAGTAATTACCCTTATGCATCTCTTCAACAAATACAAAGGATCCCCAAGAGCCGTCCCAATTTAAACCAACCTCCCAAATGAAGAATCCGATGCAAAGAATGGGCCCTGGAGGCAGTCACTGCCCTGAAGACTGAAACACTCGAATGATGCTCCCTTCGCCAAGTTCGGCGAAGGCACCCGCCGCACATCAAGCACGCTCTCTTGCAACTAGCCCAGCAGTCATCGCCTGCCAAGTTGACAAAATGGCAGAAGCCGAGGCTTCAGCCAGGTGTCGACAACTTCGTGTCCAAGTTGCAGAGGCCGGTCTTGAATTTCATCTCAGTCCTCTGCTACACATTGGAAGCTTAGAAAAGGCGAGGAAGGAAAAGAGGTGCGCCGCGAGAGAATGTCTCCGGAAGCAGCCGAGCGACATCTTCAATCTCCTGGCACATCCTTTGCACTGCCTGGGAAGCTTCAATGCACGGATCAAGAAAAAAGTCAAGAAAGTCGAGCAAGAAATAGATGCCATCGCCAAAGCTGTAGGGAGTACTCCAGCAGCAGACTGGGTTGGAAACCACTTCTTGGGAGTGAAAAGCTACACGGAACCATACCATGTCAAGTCTCGGCAATCTGTTGTAACACTTGTCACATAGGCCGGATCCACCATACTTCTGCCCACGCAACTTTGCTTCGCCTGGTAGGCTCGAAAAAATCTCATCCCCCTCCCCCCCCCCCACAGGTTCCACAAAAGCTCTCTCTCTACTTCAGCCCAAGCTTCAACATGCACACTGCTGCGGAGTCGACTTCGTACCTAAAGCAAGCGCTTGCAAACTCGTGCAGAGACTCGTGGCGCTCACCAAGTCGCTTGAAAGCTGCAACTCTGAGGGCCGAGGGCCCGGGCAGTCGTCACAAAGGCCGAGAAACAGCAGACTTGCGAACTGCCTCAGCGACGGGCACATGGCATATCCTGACGTGGTCAGATGTGACGCGGTTCGGCCCACGCTTTTTGGCCAAGCATCGGCTTGCCGCATTTCTTGCACTTTTGGTGTGCCCTCAGCTCAAACCACAGACAGCGGCCGAAAACAAAGCACAAGGATGAAATGAAGGAGCTAGGCAGCTAGTCAAAAAACTGACAGCCCTCACTCAGGTCCATGCGCGCTCGCACTGCTTGGATCGATGAGGGAGACGGTGCGCTTACATCGGACAGATGACTGGCTTTCTTCGCTGTTGAAGAGCAGGGGCTGCTTCATGTTGAAGCGCATCCGTGCCCTTGCGCATCGCTACAAGATGCTACACAGCAAGCAATTCGCCTGCAAAGACCTTTGACATGAGCATATTGTAGTGAAGCCCAGCAACTGCATGGGTATGGTTCAAGCTGAACTCTAGTGGAGCTACACCGCTACACCAAACCTGGTTCCTGAAGTGCTAGCCCTGCTTTCTGGATGGCTGATAAGAATGTCACACTCTTTTTTTTGTGGAACTGGATCCATATCGGCGCGGACGAGTTCTGAACGTATACTGGCTCACAATGTCTGGCGAGTGTACATGTCTTGCACAGCACATGCACACCATTGAAACCGATACCGACTCCAACAAGTCCTGCCTGGGTCCGGAGGACTAAGGCATTCGTGTTTCGCGGATTGGTGCGCAGGATTTGCTGCGTGGTGTTCCTGCCATGAGCGTCGAAGCTTCAGGAAGAAATGCGCCACCTGCTTAAATGCCAACATGCCAGCAATGCAAAACACGCGGATATTGCTTGAGCTCCTTTGCGCAGTGTGGAGGGGAGAAGACCACAGAAGATTCCATGGATTCTTTAGAGTGCATAGAAGACCCCCAAGAGATGCCATCATGGTCTGTACGACCTCTTCATGGTCTGACTGGATATGTTTCTGAGCTGTGCCCTTCGGCCCGCTTACTTCCCTTCGCCAACCTGCCGCATGCCTGGTGCACTGAGAGCCACAGCAAATCCAGCCGAGCGTCCAAGTAGCAGTGTGCCATCTTCAGGGTCAGCGGTGGAAAATCGAAAAGAACCTTGGCGTTGAAGGTGAGAGAAAAGCACTCAACTCTCTCCCAGAAGCCGATCTCGGACATGCCGAGGAAGTGTCCGTTGACTCCAAGTTGGCATACATGTTGAGAGCCTCGAGTCTTCACGGCACGAGCAGAGCTCCCCCAAGGAAGATTCTGCAACAGCGCCTTCGCAGGTTCGCCACTTGCAAGCGCCTGCGCTCCATGAAGATGATGGAGGCTTCATGGACCCCAAGCCCGAATTAGCACCCCTCGGTTGATGGACCTATGGCTGGCCTGGTCCGCCTCCGCGAGAGTTGACTGCGCACTACCTGAGACGGGGTGTAGGGCTGTTGAAGGCGTGAGTCTTGGGGCTTCGGCTCGCCCGCAGCACAAGCAAGTCCTCGCCTACTTGCTTCAGCGCGTTAACCAGCACTGCATCGTCCCCCACCTTGGTCGCTAGAACACTCGTAGCAGCTTCTCAAGTAAATCCAACTAATCTTGCGCTTGCTGCTTTAGCAATTGTGCCGGTTGCTGACAACTGCCTGCGTTGTCGGGCTGGTGACTTTCACCGCAACCCGCTACACAAGGCAAGTGCATCGCCCAGTGTGGATCGGGCAGCGTCGAAGCTGCCACTGGCCACCTGCAAGGAGGCCATAAGAAGCCAAAGGAGGCGACTGCAGCAGTAAAACTTTCGCCATTACACTCAAAGCTGGAGCACCAAGGCTGCCTGTGCGGAAGCTAGTCGAGCGCGAACCTTCGCATTGGAGGGGTCGAGTGCCTGAGCACAGCTGTGCTGCTAATGTTCACATTAACCATTTTCCAATACTGAGTCCTTCACAAGGCACTCAGTGCAGGCTTCAGCACAGTCGGCGGATCGCTTGAGCATCAGGCACCTTCCCAAGAAGTCACCAGAAAGGAGTGCCCCCTCAAGCTGCTCCTGAACCGCCTGAACCCCAAAGCTCTGCGCACTCTGAGGGCGACACGCCGCTGCCACGTTGCCCAACAACTGCGCCCGCAGTCCCACATCTTCACCAGCCAGGTCCTGGAATTGCCCGGGGAAGTCGAGTTACAAGATCGTTCCTATCGCATGGCACTTCGATTGCGAAGGCAGCCCGGTCCAGAGCCCTGCGGTACTCTGTCAAGGCTCCACGGTAGTTTCCTTCCTTGTACCTGATCCCACAGCCCAGCGAGAAAATGCGCAGCACCCTCCTGAAAGACACCTGCTTAAAGGCTTAAAACTGCGAGGGGAGCACTGTGCCGTCCCGGCCTCCTTCGCTCGCAGGGCCTGTCGAGCATGTCTGCGAGAATTCTGCGAGGTATCAAACCGAGAATCAACTGCAAGGAGGCTCCACCTCCGCAACTGGAGCGGCAGCCTCCTGCACCTTCAACACACGTCAATGCTGTGCAGGCCTTTGGGTCCCGCTGCAGACCCATGTGCACACAGCCTGCGCCTCCTTCGGCGCCGCGGATGCCGCAGACGGCGCAGGAGCTGCGGGCGCCGCAGCAGCTGCGGGCGCCGCAGACGCTGCGGGCGCCGCAGACGCCGCAGGCGCTGCGCGCGGTGCGGGCGTGGGCTCTGTTGGCCTGGGCTGATTAGCTTGGCACAGAATCGTCGCAACACGAGGTTCAAAGCAATCAAGCTTCCGGCACCGCACTTGCCAGAAGGCGTTCTACCTTCACATTATGCACGGCAGACATCAAAGCACTCAGGGGTCAAAGAGATCCGCCTCACCACGTACTCCAAGCTTGTCTGCGAGGCAAAGGGTCGCCTGTTGAAAGAGTCTTCATGTTTGCCGTTTTCTCACCTCGGGCCCACCACCGGAGGCTTTTGCACGGAGAGCCGAAATCTCACCTTGGGCTGACCTAGTCGGCACGAACAGGTCCTGCTTTGTCCTGCCCATCCCCCTGTCCCCTTGAAATGCCTTATAGGGACGCCTCGAAGCCCCCCCACAAGTCACACGACACGCCTTTCCAGCCTTGAAAACCTTCCAGATACTCCCTGCACACCCAAAGCGACCAATAAAGGTACTATCAAAGACTCATTGCTTTAAGCATTCTTTTTGTAGGGAGGAGGTAGCGTACTGGGAACACACTCGGCTGTGCCTCGCATTCGCCTCGAAGCTGCAGCCGGACCTCTGCCCGAGCTTTCTGGAAAAGAGCCTTGCGGAAGTCGAGAAAAGACACAACACACGCCTTGCAAAGTTGTGGAAAAAATCAAATCCCAGCCTTCTTCATGGCAGCTGCAGACAGATCAGGCGCTCGCGCCAGCGCCTGCAGTGGAACTCGGCTATCGGCTGCGGCACACTGCCCCCAGCGTGCGGGTGCCTTTGCAGCATCGGCCCTGGTGCCTTCCTCAGAGACGCTGGAAGGAAGAAGGGGTAGGAACAAAGTCACAAAAGGCCAACAATGCCCCAGTGCCCGGCCCAGTCTTGAAGAGATGCCAGGCAAACTGCCCGATTCCTTGGTTCACCGAAGTCCTCTCCAGCGAGACTACCCAAATTAGCTGGCTTAGGCAGGTTCCAAGCTTAAAGCTTGGGCCGACTCTCTCATCTTTGCAGCCGAGGGTCGAGTAGTAGACACCAGGGACATCAGCACCGGCAGCCTCTCCACAAGCGCTGGAAGAGTCCGCAGCTTCGGGCTCGGACATCACAACTTCTCGACCCTTGCAGCTAGGTCCCATAATCTTGGAGGGCGGTGCGCTGTGGGGCCTGTGTTTTTTTTTAGTGTTTTTGCAGGGCACAAGTGTTTATAAAGCAGGTGTGCATGCACATGACACTCTTTATCCCGGATACTCTATATTTACAAGCACGCGCGCATACACAGGATAATAATTTAAAGCCTTTAACTTCCTTTAAAACCTTTAAGATTTAATTGGAGAGGCCCTCAATTAAATTTTAAAGGGGAGGGGCCCCCTTTAAAATCTTTAACATCTCCATTTAAATTTAAAAGGTTTTAACGGTTTTAAAGCCTTTAAATTCCTCTAAAACCTGTAAAATTTATTTGGGGAGGCCCCCAATTTAATTTTAAAGGGGACGGGCCCCCTTTAAAATCTTTAAAATCTTTAAAATTTAATTGGACCTCCATTTAAATTTTAAAGGTTTTCAAGGAATTTAAAGGCTTTCAAAACCTTTAAAACCTTGAAAATTTAAATGGAGGTCCAAATAAATTTTAAAGGTTTTAAAGATTTTAAAGGGGGCCCACCCTCTTTAAAATTTAATTGAGGGCCTCCCCAAGTAAATTTTATAAAGGAATTTAAAGGCTTTAAAACCTTTAAAACAATTTAAATTTAAATGGAGGTCCAATTAAATTCAAGGATTTTAAAGATTTTCAAGGGGGGGCCCGCCCCTTTAAAATTTAATTGAGGGCCTCCCCAAGTAGATTTTAAAGGTTTTAAAGGAATTTAAAGGCTTTAAAACCTTTACAACCATGTAAATTTAGAGTCCGGGGGACTGTGGGCGTGCACTTTTTTTGTGTTTTTACTCTCTCGTACTTGATAACTATCGTTCAATCTTCAGGTCATGATCTCTCTCATCTTAATTATGAAATTGCCTTTTCATTATTTGTGCGAGAACATGCTATGCATGAAGTGCTACTACGCTTCATGCCAGGCCTACATGGAAACAGCTTTTCAGATTAAGTGAGTATCCCAGTGTGTTGGGCTATGGCAAGATATCCGGGTGAGTCTATACCTGGCTTAGTTCGTGAACTAGGAGGACAAGACGGAGAACTCACTTCGATGAGGCTGTTGGTCAAGTAACAGGTCAAAAACTCAAAGGACCAGAGACACGACCCATCAAGTGCGATCGTCGGAACGGTGTCGGTCCCCCTCCCAACGACCTACCCTTGCTTCAGCTTTTCTTAGTATCGTCCGAACAACGAATCCTAAAATCGCATATTTGAGCACCGGGAAATGAAGGACAGCTATTGGGACAATGGGGACACCCGCCTCACAGGCTCCGATAAGCCAGCATTGGGCTACTCCATGTTTTGAATCTTGACAGGACAATGCTGGCTTTGTAGTTTGTATGTGTTAATTTATTTTGGCAACTTGTTCTTTTGAATGGCAAAGAATGTTTTTTTATTGGATAAATTGTAGTTTCGCAAGGCAAAGTATTAATCAAATGCCATACGGAAAGTCCGCTGAAGTACTTTGTTTTTTACGCATGAATGTATATTATACAAAGCATTCGCCCTATGCGAGTTTAGGTACTGTAGCACTTAGTATATAGCTGAATACTGACTAAATGAATTCAACTTAGAAGGTTGTTTTTTGTACAACTCAAGTACGCACTAGACACCTTGAGTTTCATAATAATGAAACCAATGCTACTGAAGTACTAGTTAAAGACTACTGATGCGCGATGCCTGAAATGAGACAGGCTTTAAAATACACAATTCTCATAGAAAAGTAGTTGTTGCCTCACAAAGGTCATAGCACAAGTAAATTCACAAACGCAAAAAACATCCCGAAATGCAAGCTTTTCAGGAGAACCTCTGGTGAAGTTTGGATTTGAGGGTTTTAAAGTCTCTCTAAATAAGTAAAGCAACTGTTTAAGCAAATAACTCTAGGCAACAAACCTGTTTCCAGACAAATATTGCTTCTACTAGGCAAAATATTGCTCAACCATGCAGTACTCGTTACATGTTGATTCGACCAATCTAGCAGTCAGTGAATATTCAATTATTGGGTGAGTACAAGATTTACTAAATATACACAGAATATGACATAGTGCTCAGTAAATGATACTTGACTACAGAAAACTAATTCAATTACGTACTAATGAAATACCATTTATATACTATTCGCTTTGACAAGTACAATTTACATAGAAAAGCCTTGAAAAGCACAAATTCCTAAGAACCATACCATCCACCCAGTAAAGGCTATGGTACTGAGCATGGGAATGCGGTGTTTGGGGGCAGAATGCTCAAACGCTCTTTACATGCTACTTGAATATGAAACTAAATTATTCATGTACCCATTAAATACAGTACTCTTTAAGTGTACGATGCACAGAAAAGTACAATTTGCAAAGAGAAGCGTAGAAAAGCACCATTTTCTTAGAGAGAAGGGGGGCTCAGGCAGTACGGAAAAGCACAAAAAAGCCACAAACGCACAAAAACACACAAAAAGCTAAAATTAGCAAAAAGAACATGAAAGCCAAACAAATATATTTCAGGATTCTCCACAATATTCTCACGGAAAACCAAGAAACGACAATATTTCAGGACTTTCCACCAAATCTGTACGGAAAACCAAAAAAACCAAAAAAAACAAAAAAAAAACCAAAAAAACCAAAAAAAAAAAAACAAAAAAAAACAAAAAAACCAAAAAAACCAATTTTCAGGGACTCTTCGAAATTAGGCCATCAGCTGGAAGAGTCCTGAAATATTGGTTTTTTTGGTTTTTTTGGTTCTCTTGGTTTTTTGGGTTTTTTTGATTTTCCGTATGGATTTTCCGTACGGTTTTGGTGGAGAGTCATGAAATATTGTTCTTCTTGAGAGTCTAGAAATATTGTTGTTACTTGGGTTTTTTTGGTTCTTCAACAGCGACAAAAGGCCGAGAAAGTGCACGCCCACAGTCCCCCGTTTTGTAAATTTAAATGGAGGTCCAATTAAATTTTAAAGATTTTGAAGATTTTAATGATTTTAAAGATTTTAAAGGGGGCCCGCGTCCTTTAAAATTTAATTGGACTTCCATTTAAATTTTAAAGGTTTTAAAGGAATTTAAAGGCTTTAAAACCTTGAAACCTTTAAAATTTCAATGGAGTTCCAATTAAATTTTAAAGATTTTATATCCAGGCACCTGGGCGAGGAGGGGGGGGGGAGGGGGGAGGGGGGGGTGGGGGGGGTGGGGGGGGGGGGGGGGGCGGTGGGGGGGGGGGGGGTGGGGGACCCTCAACACCCAAGACCCCCCCAACCCCCCCCCCCCCCCACCCCCCCCCCCCCCCCACCCCTCAAAATGAACCATAAGAAATCAAGTTAACCTTACCTAACCAGTAACGTGTGACAGTCAACCACGCCCATCTAACCTTAGTATAGTTCAACTACTTAACTTCGCCCATCCAACCTCAAACAACGGAATCTTCAACGAAGAGCCCCCCCCCCTCCCCCCCCACCCCCAAAGAATCAATGCTTATAAGCAAGCCAACTGCTTATAAGCAAACCCTTCCTCTACACAAAAAAACTCTATAAAAATGAACCATAAGAAATCAAGTTAACCTTACCTAACCAGTAACGTATGACAGTCAACCACGCCCATCTAACCTTAGTATAGTTCAACTACTTAACTTCGCCCATCCAGCCTCAAACAACGGAATCTTCAACGAAGAGCGTTCCAAAAACGCAGGCCCCACAGCGCACCCTTCTGTAATCTTGAGACGCGCATCCTTCGAGCTTCTTTCATCTGCTTGCAGCAGCGGCAACACCCCTGCTGGTGGTTCTCTTCAGTTCAGACAAGGTAAGGCCTAGCACCTTGGGCGCAGGCAGCAGGCTTCAGGGCTTTAGGGGTTCAGGGCTTCAGGGTTCAAGGTTTAGATTTGGGGTTTTTGGTCGCTGTCAGTCGCGGGCTTGCCACAACCGTTCAGGCTCATGACGAGGATCACGGGGTCCAAGAGTCCCACCTGCTGGCGTTCAAAGGACGTTAGTGTGTTTCCAGCTTGGATATACTACGGAACTCGCTTCACTCATGCACCAACAAGTACAAAAACAAAACGATGAATGCACGGCTCAGCCGCCGTCATCAGTGCTAGCTTCGTGAGCAACACAGAAGCGGCTGTGAGAGAGGCGTTGTACTCAAAGGAGATGTTGAAGGAGATGCCAAACGATATGAAGAAGTACATCCCAGAGAATAGGTAGCTCCCAATGACAAATAAGCCCATGCCGAGACAAGCGGGAATTGTCAAGGACAAGAAGCACGTGATGAGGACGTCAAGAAGCGTCTTTTGCTTCCCCTGCATGTCCTCCTCAGCCTGACCCTTTCTTGATGATGAAGCATCATATCCCTTCTGCAGGCCTTTTAGCTATGATCAAGTGCAGTATCTGAAAAGGGCGATTTGACTTGTGCGAGTTCACAGGTGTCTTGGCAGCATTAACCCTAAACCCTAACCTCTAATCTAAGGGTTGGTTTCCTTAGGTTATGAGCCCAAGGGCTCTAGGGCTTAGCGCTTAGATTAATTTCCTGGTTGGTCTAGCCTTTGCAAATCTTATTCTAAACGAGAGACATCCGAGAGTCGCTGCTGTGAGCCATGGACTTGAGCATGAGGAGAGGAAGATCTCCCGCGGGCCAGACAGGCCAGACCCCTTCGTCAATGGGCACAGCTTCGAGGATGGCCTCGCCGCCTGCTACACCAGCAGAGATATCGCGAGAAGTGCGTGTGGATGAGACTTCTCTTGAGCCGAGCTATGATACATCCCAGCAGATACAAGGTGGTGAAGCGCTACAACTTGGAAGGTCAGAGGCCAGCACAGGGCAAGGGCCGAGAGGGCAAGGGCCGAGCAACTCCGAGAACGCGCAGCACTTCAGCTTGAATGAGGCCTGGGAAGCGGCTCAGCAACAGGAGGAGATTTCGGTTAATGACGCTCGAGAACGCAATAGAACGATGAGATCTCTTGATCAGAACGATGGTGACAATATGCAGATACATAGGCAACGATCTCTTGATCGGGACAACGATGAGACCGCCACGTCTTTAAGACAGACAATTTCAGGGTCCCCAGGACCAGGATCTCTTGATCCAAACGCGTCACGACGAGGATCTCTTGATCCGACCAACGATCCACGGGGAGGTCAGTCAAGTTGGAACGCGTTGGAGGCACTACGAAGTTCTTTGAGATCAGTTGGCTTGGGAACCAGAAGTGATGAGCAGAACTTGGCAGTTGCTGGTCGTGCGCAGCAAGGGCCTGAAGAGAGGATGAGTCCTCTCCCACTGGCAGGGGCCTGCGTTGGGACAGGGCCTCTGGCAGTGCGGGAGACCCCTCGGACTCAGGGAGCTCTTGCGGCGCAGGACCTGGCACAGGTTGGGTCTAGTGGTTTAGGGGTGCGTGGTGTAGAAGGTTTGCTGTACAGGGATCCGATGTCGCATAGCGGGCAAAGCCGGCATTCCGGTAGCGAACTTGCACAACTTGTTGAGGGCATGAGCCAGATGCAGGGTCTTCTGCAGGGTGTCCATGCAAGGCTGCAGAGCCTTGAAGAAGCGCGGAGAGGTGGATCTGGAAACACTTACAGCCTAGGTAGGGTAGATATGGAAGCCTTAAGGGCACATTTTGGTGCTTTGGAAATGGATCCATCTGCTCCTAGGAATCCGCCTGTAGCTCCAGGCCTTGATGGTAGGGAACTAGCGACGCCAGAGCATCCAGTAGAAGCCTATCCCATCCCTCTACATGACAGAACGTCGCAAGCGAGCTCCCCGATAGCAACTAGGCCGGTAGAACAACACTTTATCGGGTCACCTGACAGTTTTGGTAGCCAACCTCATGCCCCTTTAACCTCGACATTCCAAAGACCCTTGATGCACTTATGGGAAATTGATGCTGGAGTAGGCCTCAGAAGTAGGGAGAGCGCGAGCGATGGCTCCTTGGACCTGTGGGGACAAAGTAGGGGTGATAAGGGGATAGGAAAAGGGAATCCTGAACCTCGAAGCCCTGCTCCCCTCCAGGCCCCAATCAATTCCTCTCTGCAAGGCCAAGTAGGTCCCAGCATTCCGCCAGATCCCGTGCCGACTGTGGCACAAAGGACCGCTCCGGCCCAGGAGCTTACGGTGTGGATAGGGGATGTAGAGTATGAAGTGGGCTTTGAAGGGGGTAGAGCTACAGGCAAGGGAAGGGTTGATAGAGGTTTGGATTTCGGTTGCAGTAGGCCAGCGTACAGGCCGCCGTCTCCTCCGCCTCGGCCACCCCAAACAACACCGCCTCCAAGCCCCCCAGCACACGTTCCTTTTGTGCATCAGGAAATGACCGCAAGTAGTAGCCAGCAAGCATTTGTGCCAGGAGCTTCTGTGCCTGTTCTGAGTATGTACCCACGCCCTTTGATGGAGTCTATGCCGGACATGAGAGCACATGATGATGCTAGGGCGTATGCTCCAGATAGAAGCCGTGAAATCATGTTACCAACTCTTGAAATAACTCCAGAAGAGGGACCGCTAGCAGTAGGGGATTGGCTAACGCTGATTGCTCCACTTATCTCGGACTTGGCGCCGGCAGCGTCGACTTGGTGGGGTTTGGTTGCAGCAGAAGCAGACCGACGCTACAAAGTGTGGCTTCAGTCCCCGCCGCTTGAAAGAGCGGCGCTGAAAGGAGCGCTCCCCGAGAATCTGCAGGAACCACGCTACATGCGGTTGGAGCAGAGGACGGTTTCGATGCTCATCAAGGCTTTGCCTAAGGATCTCTCTGAAGAACTCATATCGCAAGGGGATCTGACAACGGTTGGCGTGCTATTCAGGGTGTTGATTAAGGGTCAGCCTGGCGGGGCCAAAGAGCGACAACTTATCCTCTCTTATCTACACAACCCAGGTGTGGCTAGTAGTCCTTCGGATGCGAACTTAAAGTTAAGACGATGGTCACGGTGGGCCTCCCGGGGGAGGCAGTTGGGTATTTCGATGCCTGATCCGTCTCTTCTTCTCAAGGGAATCGACTCGTTGATGGCGGGAGTTCTCAAGAGCTACACGCAAGCCAGCTTTAGACTGTCCTTTGTCAGGGTACAGAGCAGCCTAGACCATGCACCCACGCTGGAGTCAGTCCTTTCGTACTTGAAGCATGTTCAGGCCGAAGCGGAGCTTCTCGAGTATGGGTTGGAGTCAGATCCCAAGAAGCCACGCGTAGCAAAGGCCACTGAGACTGATGATGTAGCAAGCCCAAACGCCCCAAACAACCCTAGGAAAGGATCTCCAAAAGGGAAGCCTAAAGGGAAGCCGAAGGGTAAAGACCAAGGGGGTTCCGGGGGTTCCGGGGGTACAAGGGAAGGGCAGGAAAATAAGCCGACGTGCAAGGGGTACCTAACGCCGCGCGGGTGTGCTTTTGGGGATAATTGTAGAAACCTGCACGACTTTGCAGAAGCTGCTCGGCAACAAGTATGTTATGCTTGCGGAGCCACAGATCCCGCAACGAATCATCGTCGTCCTGAATGCCCTACTCTTCAAGGTCCTCAGTTCAAGAAAGGGGATAAGGGAGGCAAGGGCGGTAAGGGCAACAAGGGTAACAAGGGTGGGCCTCCAAAAGGAGGCAAGCCGAACATTGCAGCGGCTACAGTAGAAACCCCAGGACCTGTCATCGCCGAAGTTGCTACAAACGCATCTACACATAGCGGAAACACCTCCGCAGCTGCAGGGACATCCGCAGAGCAAGAAGCTGGTCGGGTCTTGAAAGGGATTCGTTTGGCATGTCTTCAGGGGCCCGGAGTGGCATCCTTGCAGGATGGGGGGAGTCCGGTTTCGTTTGGTCCGGTTTCGTTTGGTGCTTCAACTTCGGATTTGAAGGTCAGTTGTGGTCCGGGGGGAATTGGGGAGGTTGCTTCGAATTTACAGGAATCACCTAGAAGTAGTGAGGGCGGGGTTCCGAAATGGACTCGCTCAAGGGCAGATGTTCGGTTAGAGCCGCAAGGGACCGTTCATCCAGATTGGCTAAAACGGAAAGGGGCCAATCGCCTGAGCTGGCTAGAGCCAGATGGGGCCAGCGAGAGCAGGGATCGGCTAGAGCCGGATGGAGCCGACATGGGTGATTTCCGTGAATTGAAGCTTCCAGGGTTTGAAAAGGATGTTCCTAGGTTCTGTACGTTTGGTGTAGAGGTTGTTGTTGGTGAAGATGAGCGTATTTCAGTTGCAGAAGCTTTCTTGGATTCAGGCGCGACTCATGTGTACCGATATGCGCAAGTCAGAGAGTATCAATCTGCAGTGGCCTGTGACATTATGCTTCCGGTAGGTCTATCTGTAGGGCGAATGTCATCAAAGGGGTCCTTGCTTTCCATGGACACGAAGCCTGCGGTAATCCCTCTGGGAAAGGTGGTTGAGGTCCTAGGATGTGAAGTCCGTTGGGATTTTCAGGGACCACTTGTCAAGCATCCACTAAGAGGGCTTTTGGGTGTAAGGACTGTTCATGGCAGGATGGTCCTAGGAGTAGCAGATGCCCGAGCTCTGGTCGATGAACTAGAGACTGCGTGGGAGCTAGGGGTTACTCGTGAAGATCCAAGCCCATCGTTGCGGGTAGTGGAATCTGCGGGGAGCCAAGGGCAACCGTGCGTGTCTGTGAGATTTCTGAAAGCGGAAGAAAACACCTTGGGACTAATCGATGGCGGGGCTACTAACGCGCTTCGTCAAGGATCTGCCAAGGAGCTTCAGCAGGCTAGTGTAGTAAAAGTGGAGTTGGCTGCTGGACAAACTGAGCTTCGGATGAATGAGCAAGGCACCCTGCTCACTGCGCATAGGGTCACTCCGATACTGCCTCTAGGACCCGCGATTGAGTGTCTGGGTATGGTTTTAGAGTGGTCAACAGAGGGGATTCGCCTGACTCACCCTACGAGAGGTGAGCTTCCGGTTACCTTGGTCAAGGGTTGTCCTATGATCGCTCAAGAGTTGCTGATGGACTTGATTCTGGAATTGGAGGACAAGATCAGAGTCAGGGAACTGAGAGTCAAGGCTATGCAGTTAAGTGAGAGTCCGGATTTTGAGATCCAAGGGTCTTTGAAGGAGGCTCTAAATGCCTGTAGGGGAGATGCCAAGAAAGAGTCAGTCGTTCTGGCTGCATACGCTAAGAAGATCTTCCCGGAGGTGCCTCACGACATCCTTCAGCAGGTCGCTCCTTTGCAGGTGAACCCTGAAACCAACGATGCCCAAACAACAGGTCTGAATCGCAGGGCTCGACGTAGGCTAAAGAAAGCGCAACGGGTGCTGGTACATCTGTTCTCGGGGCAACAATCCTGGAAGGCTAAGCATGATGAGGCCTTTCTAGAGGTAGAATTGAATCGGGGAAGGGACTTGTTTAACGAGTCTCTCTATTCGTATGTACTTCAAGAGATCCTGTCTGGCAAAGTAAAAGGGATACTGGGTGGTCCTCCGTGTAGGACGATGTCACGGTCTAGGGCTAGGTCTCCGGGACCACGCGTTTTGAGGGCGAGACATGGAATCGAGCGGTTCGGGCTAGAGGGATTGACAGGTAAGGAGAGGACTTTGGCGATTCGAGATACCGTACTAATCTTGAGAATGCTCTTCTTGATGCATGTGACTCAGGAGGTTCAGGAAGGGAATGCGTATCTTGGGTTTGAGCACCCCAGGGATCCTGCGGAGCTGGATCCTTCCCCTGAGGCACAAGCGTTGCCATCGCTTTGGGAATGGCCTGAAATCAAAGGGTTAGGGCTGTATAAAGTACGGTTTGACCAGGGCGCTTTAGGGCATGACCATGTAAAACCATCGGTCTTTGCAACGTCCTCGTGGATGGTAGCCGAAGAACTTTCCGACAAGGTTGTTCCTCCGACCGCGCGGTGGATCTCTACCTCTAGTGACACAGAGTCCTTAAGAGAAAGGATGGAGCGCACAAGTAAGGCCTCGAAATGGGCGCCGGGATTGGTGTCCATTCTTCAGCGAGGGTGGGAGTTATGGTCTAGTAGCAGAGAAGAAAATGTGAATGCGGTAAGGGACAGGATTCGGCTTTTGTCCGGGCTCATGATAGATGAAGGAATGGACCCTGAAGTAGTGCACAGAATCTGTAGCGAGCTGAATCCTCCTTTCCCTAGAGTATCCCGCCTTAAGCCGAAGGAGCAGTCCTTTAAAGAACATTGCCAACGTGGGCACGCTCCATGGCGGGGTGACTGCCGAGCCTGCCTAGAATCGGCAGCATTCCACCATCCTTGCCGTCGTAGAAAGCATGCGCATATGTTTTCCCTTTGCGTAGATCTTACGGGTCCTTATACTAAAGGTTCAGATCAGGAGGGCATTGCGCGGTATGCAGTCGTAGGAGTATACACCTTCCCAAGATTCTGGAAAAATGGTGAGCCAGTTGAAGATGACGGACGTGGGGTAGGTGTTATCTCTGAAAACGAGGGAGAAAAAGAGGATATGGGCAAAGCGGGAGAGCAGGACGAGCCAATACCAAACCCAGATGAGTGGGCAGAAATTGAAGGCGAAGAGGAGCCTGCGGCAGATCCACTTCCGGCAGATGTGGACGAGGTAAAGAAAGAGGAGCGTAGATGGACAGCCATTTGTGAGGCCTCACTGGACCCTCTGCCGGCGATCCGGATTCCGTTTCTAATTCCGGTGTACAAAAAGAGTCCGAAACAGGTCACTGAAGCCGTGGCTCGTATCTTCATAAGGTTAAAGACTTTAGGACTACCTCTTCACCGAATCCATAGCGACCGCGGAGCGGAATTCGTTAACAAGACCTTCTTATCATGGTGTAGGGCGAGAGACCTGCATATCACGACAACTGCAGCAGATCTCCCTCAGTCCAACGGCCTTGCAGAGCGCTTCATAGGCCTTATCAAACGACAAGCCCGATCCCTTCTACATTCTGTAGGTGCTAGGTCTAGCGACTGGCCTCATGCGATGAGATACTCGGTCGAAACAATGTATGATGAAGCAATGAGGGGCCTGGGTGTGATTCCTAAAAGGCAACAGCTTCCCTTTGGCGCGAATATCTATGTCAGGGAACGTACCTGGAGGTGGGCATCATGGACAGCGAGAGCAGTTCAGGCCACCGTCCTGGCGCCGTCGGAGCATGTCTCAAAGGGTTGGGTGGTGCGAGTGACCCGCCCTGATGGAACCCCAGTACTCCTAATAACTACTTTAGCTTATCAAAAGGTTAGGGAGCCGGAACCGTTGAATGCACCTCCAGAAGCAGCAGAACAGCCTAGTGAGGCCTTTCCGGTGGACAGTCCGGCTGCTGGTAGTAGACCTAAAGCGCCACGTCCACTAGGAGGTTTCATTACGGGTCGTGAGAGTAGGGTGCCTTCTGAAGCCGAGCCTCCGTTGCCTCCACCAGCTGATGCACCAAGTGTCCCCCGTCGACGTATCAGGGCCAAAGGAGGGTTGCGCCGCCTAGTGCCGCAAGGGGGAGGACCTGAAATGTTGGGAATGTTGCAGAAGTTAAAGAGTCTTGGAGTCAGCTGGGTGGATGAGGATGAGAATCATTCGGGATCGGGGGAGTCGGAGGACGAGGAGTCGGGTCATACGATCTTGTTTGCACTTCCAGTAGAAGAAAGCTCATTCAAGGTGTGTCATGTTGAAGCCGTAGATGGGGTGGAACAAGAAGCCAAACTCCTTAGAGAACAGGGAGCTATGTCAAGGAGAGCGGTTTGTGATTTGGTACTTCGGAGTAAGTGGCCTTCGTGTAGAAATCACAGGAGGGCCGATAAGACAACGCATGAAAAGGGTAGGCTAGCGGTTCTTGGTGCTTTTGCTCACGGGGGTATTTATGGAGTCACCCAGGTAACGCACCAAAAGCCAGAAATGGTAAAAACCCTGAACGTGTATCTCCGTCAAGAAGTCCCAGATGCCACCTATACTGCGATCCTGGTTAGTCAGAGGGGTCCTTCAGAATGGCACCGAGATGTCAACAATGCGGAAGGGTCCATCAACTGGGTAGTTCCATTAGGAGATTTTCAAGGTGGCGAAATTAGAGTGTTACCTGAAGGGCTAAGAACCGATGAAGCTGATGTAGATGAGCATATGGGCATCTTGTACCCCCCAGCAAATCATCCAGTGTCATTCAATCCCAAAAGGAGACACAAGGTTCTTCCTCATACCGGGAATCGTCTCGTCTTGGTTGCCTATACACCTCGAGGATGGACTCGTCTTCCAGAGTCGACGATAAAGGAACTTCGGGAGCTTGGGTTTCCGGTTCCTCCGCTGCCTAAGGGATCCGAGCCAGTAGTCAGAGCTGTTTCAGTAGCCTATGTCGGCGACGACAGTAGTGAAGGCGATGGTGGCTTAGGCTGCACCATTGTAGATGACCAGCAGTATGCCATGGATGAGAAGTTGGTAGAAATGCTGCAAGCTGACCTTTACTTCCTCTCACGGGTCTTTTCTTGGGAGTGTCAGTTGGCGTCCGAAACGCTGAGGGAAGCCGGGCCGTCAAACTGCCCAAGCATGTGCTACATCAACATGTTGGACTCGCAAATCCAAGAGCTGCAAGAGGAGTTGCTGTGGATCGATTCCGGGACAAAGCTTGATGGCACTGTCAGCGGGCATGATGACGAGAGGCTAGCCAAGGCTATGATAAGGACACTAGCAGTGAAGGAAAGCGAGAAGGGCCCACAAGAAGAAAGTGAGCCAGAGGTGTTCCTGCAGGCTAGGACTATCGACCCGCAGCAAGCAGCGGGCGAACTTGAAAAGTGGGTCCCCCCACTGTTGGACGAATACACTGGGTTACGCTTTCAATATGAAGCCATCTACCCCATCGACGTGAACCAGTTGTGTGAGGAAGATGTGCAGAGTGGAGCAATAGAAATCCTACCTGCAAAGGTGGTGTTCACGAGAAAGCCACCGGTGGGAAAAAGACGCGCGCGCATAGTGGCGTGCGGAAACTTTCAGCAGAAGACCTGGAGCGATCAAGTTGCAGTTGCTCGTCGAGAGGTATACGCCTCTGGGCTAGACACCATCGCGTTGAGAATCCAGTTGCGACAGGCGTCTCTATGTGGGTGGACCGCTGCAATCCTAGACATAAGAAAAGCCTTCCTGTATGCGCCGCTGCACGAACGGAAGGGAAAAGGAAAACGCATAATCTTGATGCCGCCTAAAATACTGGTCAAGGCCAAGATAATCCCACCGTCGGAGCGATGGGTTATCCAGAGAGCACTATACGGCTTGGACTTAAGCCCGGCGGCATGGAGCCGACACCGTGACAAATGTCTTTCTTTCTCTTTTTTTTGGGCCTTCGAGGGTTTGGAGTACAGACTAACACAGAGCGATTCCGAACCGTCTCTTTGGAAAATCCAGGATTCCAGCAACGCTTTGAAGGGGCTCATTGGCGTATATGTTGACGATATGCTCTTGAGTGCTTGCAGAGGCTTATTGGAATCAGTGGCAGGGGCCATTCAGACGCTTTGGGAGACCAGCGACATTAAGTTTGCGGAGGACGGTTTGCACTTTCTTGGTGTTGATATCCGGCTGCACAATGGTAGGTATTACCTAACACAAGTGAGCTATGTCACCGAGTTGCTGAACAGGCATCCCGAAATTGAGGGGACTGCGTCGACGCCGTATCCAGCTGAGAAGGATCAGGAGACCCAAGAAGAGAATATCCAGATGGAGTCGGTTCGCTTAGTGCAGGGGCTGATTGGAGAATTAACGTGGTTGGCCACGAAAACAAGGTTGGATATCGCGTGGGCGGTGAACCGTGCTTCTCAGCTTTCTAGCAAGCGTCCTAGCAGGGCGATTGCAGTGTGCCAAAACATCGTGCGATATCTCCGAGGAAAGCCGGGTTTGGGCCTGGTGTACGGGCCGAAGCCTGCGCAGGGCGTGAAGGTCGAAATGACGGAGGGGACTCTAGAAGTCGCCACAGACGCGTCGTTTGCACCGCTGGGCGAAAAGTCACAAACCGGCGTGGTGTAAAAATGGGCCGGCGCTGTCATCGGCTGGGTTTCCTCAAAGCAGACGTTCGTCTGCCTGAGTTCGGCAGAAGCTGAGCTATATGCGGCCATGGAAGGTATGGTCATGACAGACAGTGTCAGTGACCTGGTACGCGAACTAGTAGGGCAGGTGGCGCCAGCTCTCTATTCGGACAACGTTGCATGCACTTGCTTGATCGCTCTCCCGGCGGGCTCATGGAGAACCCGTCATTTGAGACTTCGCGCGAGAAGATTGCACGAGAGAATAGAGAATGAGGAGCTTCAATGTTTTCACCTACCAGGGGAGGTCATGACCGCGGACCTATTAACCAAGTCGCTTTCGTCTCAGAGGATGCAGAAGCTACTTGACTTGGCTGGAGTCGTCCAGTTGTCCCATGTCTTAAGATGCGCCGTGGTGGTGCTGAGCATCTCCAGAGCGCAAGCTCAGCCATCTGAAGATGAAGAAGATGAAGCGTCATGGGTTCCGCTTCTGCTAGTAATGGGGTTCACGGTCTTAATCGCAAGACTTTTGGAACTATGTTTGCGATGGTGTTGGAGTCAAGGGGCAAGGAGACTTAGAGATCTTCAGGGGCCACCTGAGAACGGAGAACTAGTAGGGTCTGTTCTAGAACAAGTATCTTCGCAGGGAGCTGTAGACGGGTCTGAGGTGACAGTAGTCGCTTTTGGGGATGACGTTGGACTGGTAGGGCCAGAGGATCAGGTCGAAGTTGTGGCTGCGGACTTGATCGCTAGGGCGCTAGAAGAAGAAGAACGAGCCTTGTTTCATAGGTGGTATGCTCTATATGTTGAGCCCTATGATCCCTACGACCCGTTGTTAGATGAGTCCCCATCCCGCAGAGCCTCTCTTGAAGACATTTGGTCGGAACCTCAAAGCCCAAATCCCGAACCTGAAATAGGACAGGGGTCTAGGACCGGGGGAGTAGAACTGTCTCAGGCGGCAGGGCCTAAAACTAAAGCTCCAGATCCTAAGTCAAGTACCCAAACTTCCTTTCAGGGGCACCATCCCTCGTTGAGTTCTGGGCTTTCGGAAGAGTCTCTGGTTTCGGGTGGGAGTCTTGAAGTAGACCCTAAGAGTAAGCCTCCTGCACCAAAACCGCCCCCGGATGGTTGGTTGGGAACCGTTGTAAAAAGGCCTCCGCCCGTGACATCGCAGTCTGTAGCTATCCCTATCCCTAAGCCGAAACTACCGCCTGAAGGTTGGTTGGGAACTGTTGCCCCAAAGCATCCAACCGCGAAGGCACAGTCTGTAGGTGTCCCAAAGTCTCCTCCTGTTAAGCAACCCCCACCAGCTCCGAAATTGAACCCGCAAGCTCATCAGGACATGATATTAATCGCGCAGAGACAAGAATTGATTCAGTGGGAGCTTCGCCGAAATCTCGGCCATCAGCCCATTGAAGGGCTCAGAGATAACTTCCACTACATTCCCGAACTTGGTCTGCTGATAAGATGGCATCCGATGTGGCGCCAACAGTTCTTCGACCCAAGTCGGACAGCACTTCCGATATCACTAAGCAGGTTGGTTGGGGATCGTCGGTCTTTCTGTATCTTCAGGGATGGTACCAGTGGCATTCTTGATGACAACTTCAGGGTCACGCGCCAAGGGGCGAACGTCTCAACGATGCAATGGCAGGGGAGAACTGAGTTCCTTGTAGCTCCTCCAACCCCTATAGCTCCTGTACCAAACCCTCCTCCAAGCAAATCGAAAGCCGCAGGTCCCAAACCAAAATCTAAGCCGAAATCTCAACCGAAAGCCGAGCCGAAGCCGAAAACACCACCACGTCGCTTAACACAGTGAAGCGGAAACTGTAGACCTCAAACAAGGCGTACTCCTAGAAGTCCTGATTCCTAGTCTTAAGTGATGTAGGTTTTGGGTGTTTAGATAGGGTTGACGGGGTAAGTTCTCCTTCCTTTGGGGCCAGTAGCGTCTTAAAGGGTTTTCTAGGTCCTATGCTTGGTACAGATAAGTATGTGGACACCGTCTTGCGTAAGCTGGTTTTCCGTAGTCTTGAGCGTCGCAGAGTGTTTGAAACCGCAGTATCGTTTAGAGCATCTTGATCGTAGGCAGCCGGTAAGTGCTGCTATTGTTTCCGAGAAGGGGAGCTCGCTGGACTTTTGGGATTCCTGTCCTGTCCTTAGGCGTCCCCCCGTAGATCTCCTTTAGATCTCCGTTGTTGGTGTTGTTACGCAGAAAAGGCCTTGAGCTTTGAGCACTCACTCCACGGCCTAACAACTACCTGGCCAAGTGTTTGAAAGAGTGGTGTGCCTTAGATATGAGTTTGCATGCTGCAAAGGGGGAGTCTTGATGATGAAGCATCATATCCCTTCTGCAGGCCTTTTAGCTATGATCAAGTGCAGTATCTGAAAAGGGCGATTTGACTTGTGCGAGTTCACAGGTGTCTTGGCAGCATTAACCCTAAACCCTAACCTCTAATCTAAGGGTTGGTTTCCTTACCTTGAATGCCACGAGGCAGCCCTTGAGACAAGTGAAGAGAAGAATGCATGGCACCCAAATCATGGTGAAGACCAGCATGGGCCCCCACCCATACGGAGTGGCGAGGAGGTTCACCTTTGTCTCGGGCAGGGTCCCAATGTTTGTCAGAGGGGTCAGGACATAGCTCTGAAGAAGAGATAGCATGAAGTACTTGTACACGGCAATGATTTGCTTCTGGCACCAGTTGAAGACCCGGTATGAACCACAGTACTCATAGAAGATCTCGGACCACCTGATGAGTTCGAGCACAACTGCCAGGAACGCGGCCATCATCATCTGAAAATCGAGCGCGTTGTGCCCGAGCACCTCGCTTTCAGGACATTTTGCCTCGGGATCAGCCTCTTTGTCACAAGGACATGGCTCATCCCAGGCCAACAGATTGGGCAAGCATTGCTCCGAAATTCTGCGGGCTTTGAGGTACTCCTCGATCTCTCCAAGCTCCCGCACCACGTTTTCTGGGGATTCGCCACAGTACTTCTGGGCCTCCGAGCCCACTGACATGCTCATTTCCATGTCGATGATCTCTGCAGAGAGCTCCACCTCGTTCAAGTCAACAAAGAAGATGCAAGTCTCCCACTCCCCGGCAGACTTGCCAAGGGTCTGCCCGACGTTCATAGCGCCAAGCGTGAGGAACCCGAAAATCATGGCGATCAGGCGCAGCATCACGGAGCATCCCAACAGCCGGTAGTAGGTCTTGCGATACGCCATGCTCTGGGATCCACAAGGGGCACTGCAGGGACTTAGAATTGAGCCGCCCTGGCATTCCGCGCTCAAGGCTTGGGACAGTCTAGCTCAGCGTTCGCGACAATCGAACTGAAGACATCGTACTGCCCTGTTGCCCTACCCCTGCTGCCTCAAAGGCACAAGCACAAGGAAATATTACGGGACAAAAACCACTGTCATTGTCGGATTTTGGATGGTTGAGGCCGGCCTCAGCTATGGCGATAGCCTCCGCATATAGGCGTGCCGCATCCTCGAATTGCTTGGCCTTACAACTCGCTCTCAATCGCCTGCCACTGCCGACCGATTCACGAGAAATGTTGAAGGAGCCTGGAAAGCAGTATTTCCTTCTGCCTTCTTCGCATCAGCCTTACAAGCTCTAAGCGCATTCCGGCATTCAAGAGGCATGACAGGCACTGTCTGGCACTGTATGTGTGCCTCGGGAGGCAAAGCAATCTGGGGCTTCTCTGTCTCACCTGCAGTGCCCGAGGGCCCGAGGTCTCGATCGCGCAAGAAGGCAAGTCGAGTTTGGGACCTTCGGCAGAGCAGTCCATCTTGCAGCCACCTGTCAAGGCTTCGAAGGCAAGGCTTGGGTCTTTGTCCCTTTGAAACTTGATTCGGGGCCCATAAGCCCACAAGAGCCTACCAACCCATGAGGGCAGCTGTAGGGCTGACACTGTCTTGAGATGTCTTGACCTCCGCTCTGTATGCTTGGAAGCCTGGAGGCTGACATTCTTTGGAGCATCGCTCCCCTCCACAGTGTGGCGGGCAGTTCGATGCTTCCACGGGCTCAGAAACCATGGCAGGATGTACCACGGAAGTTTCGGGGATTCTCACGGAACATCTTCCTTTCAAGTCATTGCAGCCTGGGCTGACACGAGTTTCAGAAGGGGTGGCTGCAGGCGGCGGGTAGGATGTGGGCCATGTGCTTCTTGCCACACGGGTGTTGCCCGGCTCGGCATGCTGATCAGATGTCGAAGGCACTCTCTTGCTTTTTGCTTTGCAGCCGTCAGTTGACTTTTTATGTAAATTAATGTAACTAGGCATAGCTGGAGTGTCCATGACAAAGCTCTGATGGCAACTGAAGTGCTGAGCGGCAAAGGCGGCACACATGCAATACAGAAACAGCAATCTGTACGCCTTCCATGACAAAGAACCGCAACGCTGCCCCCTGACCACCCTTGTCGAGTATGGCGAAGGAAAGCACAGCTATTTCAATAAAAGCGCCGAAAAAACTTCGGAACTTACAGCCATTTTACAGTCTCAGCAGTCTTGGCGGTTGAGGTCGCTTTACCAGAGTTTCCTGCACTCACGTCCTTGGATCGGCACAGGGCTCACAAGTCCAGCATCGAAGCCGAAACTGTTTCGAAACTCTCCCGCCAAGCACTGCACCATCGAGAACGCATCCAGCTTGGGATCGTGATCAGGCCTCTTGGCCGGACGGAGGAGCTGGCAACCGCAGACCAGCGGAAAAAGATGAGTTCGGTGTGAGGAACTCAGAGGGCCTGTATGCCGTGATGACTTGGGACGCAATGAAGTCCTGCATCCTGGCCGTCTACCATCAGTCAACAGCTGCAAGCTGGGGCAATACGCCGCAGTCCACAGCATCTGAGCAGCAAGCATGGTCGGCCGCCGTCTCACCTGGACGTTCCGAAACATGCCGAAGCATTCCGAACATGAGCTTTGCTGCTGAGGCTTCCGGCATTTGACTCGCGGGAAAGGGTCAGCTCGAACCTCCCAGCCAAGAATTTCAGGGCTCGTCCTCCCGTGATCCTTGGATTCCTTGGGCCGCTCACCAGTGTGGAGGCCCGCTCTTCGGGGGACAGAGGAGCTCCAAATTGGGTCGCTGACCCCACATGGCCTTACTTGACATGTCTCTTCGCGAAGGCACTGCTAGGGTTGGAGCAGCCCAAGAGAGCGGCCGGAGCGGTGGATTTAAGTACCTTGCCAGCACAAAGATGGCAAACGTGCGGAGATGACTTCTACAGACAGCACAATGCCTCAGTTCCACCCATGTCGTAGGCAGCATCCCAGAGAACATGTGAAGTCGGCCCAGCCTGAGCACCAGATCGTCTGCTGACTGGCGAGGCTTCGTTCGGCAGCTGAGAAAGGGTAGCTTGAGCAACTTAGCCTTCCGCAGATCTGTCTTCCAGGTGTACATGCACCTCGTGCATCGTAAGCAAGACACACTGCAGTTGACGGTCTGTAGTACAGTACTAGGTCGCAGGCAAAGCTCTCTGGATGATCCAATTCGAACCTGCGACTTCACTGCTCACATAGAGCCACGATTCTGCTTCATTTTCTGCAAGGGCAGCAAGCAAAGCCCCCGAGAAACGAAACAACAGCTGCCCAGCACTTGCGCCGAGGCACTGGGGGTGTGGGTATCCCTTAAGCGTCGGGGCCGGCGCCGGCCCACCTGGACCAGGTCCCCAGGCCTCAGGTGGGGGCACTGGCTGCAGGCTTGTGGGGGTTCGGTTTGGGCTCGCTTTCCTAGCGGTGCGGTGTGCTGTTTCCATTAGCCAACCGTTCTGCATCCAAGCTTCGTTCTGCTGACAGGTAAAGCGCGAGCTGTCCTGAGCTGCGGATCTGTTTTGGCCATGGGACAGTCTCCGCTCAGCTGCCCCCGTTCAACTGCGCTCAGGCACGAACTGTTAGATCGCTGAAGTGGAGGGTCTCCGACCTCCCCACCAAAAGCAACCCAGCCACTCAAAGCCAAGAATTCCCGAGATCCAGCCCGGGCGTGCTGCCTGTGATCTTCCAGGAGTTGCAGTTCTCCTCCATACCCAGCTTGCGGCAACGAGGAGACCTTGTGGCGAAGGCTCTTGGCTTAGGATTTTGGCCGCATTGCGGGTTTCGAGTGGTTCCGAGTTCAAGGGCCAGTTTTGAATTTCATACGGCTCAGGCACCCGGTCTCGGATGCCATGAAGCAACAAGAAGGTGATCAGAAAGCCACGAGTAAACGAGTAAGTAAAGGAGCCTCTAGAGCTGAGCTTCAACAAGAACCAGCAGCCTTTGAAGGGAGGGCGACTCACAGCGCATGCAACGTCAGATACTCGTACAATGGTTTCTGCAACCGGCAAAGCAAGTGCTTGGAACAGCTCGGGGTCCTTTTGTTGAAGAAGCTCTGCCACTTTGCCCTTTTCTACAAGCTACGGGGCGCCGACGCCAGCTCTGGCATTGTTGGTCCAGCCACCAGGCCTCAGAAAACCGGCGAAGCGGCAGCGGCTTTCAAGATCCACGAAAGACCCGCAACTCCACGTGAACTCCGCAACATTGCAGCCAAGCTTCGGGGGCTCGTGCGACTGCTTAAACCTTCGCTGGGGGTGGGGTTTCAGGCTCAATTACGCTGGAACTTCCCAAGCATAAATGGGATTAACTGCGATAGCTTGACTCAAAGTGAAAACAACACAACCTAGAACCTGTTTGCTAAGTCCCCTGAGAGTATGTGTGTAAGGATGGACTACCCAGACTACCCCATCCTCCGCCATCCTGCAAGGCAAGGAGCTCGTCACTTGACGGGTCTAAGCCCAGGTTGCCCAACATGGCCTGCGCAGCAGATGTTGTCAAAACTTCATAGGCCCAAGCAACCATACACTCAAAAATGGACAGCCGACCGTCTAGTAATACCAGCTACATCTCGTTGTATTGCTGCACAGCGTGCCCAGGCTGATCCCTCTCCCAAAGCGAGTGAGAAAGTTGCTGTGGCTCTCTCACGGCCTTGCGGTCTTTCTTGTCAGCCTTCGGCAGCAGTTGCCGACTTACGTCACATACAGCTGAACATCGAAGGCACAGGTCGCTGATGCTTGCCTTGGGGGGTGGGACACCACCTCCGAAGCAAGAGCCGGCTACGTGGACTCAAAGACGGACACGCAACTTCTTCGGCCTCCCAGCACCACGACTTCAGCCTGGCACTTGAGAGGCGTGTGAGGTTGCTTTAAAACTCCAAAGAGGCCGAAGCCGGGGCCTTGTCTTCGGTGTCGGAACTCATCGTCTCGTACTGGGCAGCGTTGTTGCAAGCGAGCCCCCAACGGCCCGTGGGAAAATGCTGATCAACGTGAAGTTATAATGCATGTATGTATGTACCCAGGCATAGATATGTATATATATATATATACATATATATATATATATATACATATATTGGTATATGTCTGTATGTACATATGACACTTAAGCTTAAACATTGTTCTCCTTCCAGCAACACTTGTACATACTGCTCTTGTTGTCATTCATGTGTGTTTTTAACTCATTACTCACTTAATTCGACCCTAAACCCTAACCCTAAACCCTAAACCCTTAACCCTAAACCCTAAACCCTAAACCCTAAACCCTAAAAGCCCAATTCACCGGCCTTGGGAGGCCGGTCATTCTCGTCGAAGTCCGCCAAGGAATCTGTTGCGAAGCGAGCGGAAACTCAGGGGACCCCCCCCCCCCCGCGAGGATTTGGGACGCAGGGTCGCTGGGAAAAACTGCTGGGCCAGCCTTTCATGATCAGCGCGCCCCCAGCAGGATTGTCCTCGCCACTGTCACAGCCAGCTCAACGAGAAGAGCTTCAACGTCCCCTTTGGGTTGTATCATTGCTCGTTTCCAACTGATCAAAATTTGGTCATAATTTGGCCATCAGGTTCGTGGTCCGGTAGCATTTTCACAACGCGTTTTTTGCCGTTTCCCCTGTGCGCTTGCCTTGGGGGCCTTGTGGGTGGCTTGAGGGGGCTTTGGGCAGCCTTGGGCCTTTCTCGGGGCCTGTTGAGGGGTCTTGTGAAGCTTTAGGAACTCAGAAAAATGTTCGGGCGGGGGATACGAAATATGATCCCTGTCCACCACAGCAAGTTTGCTTTGCAGCTGCTCTTGGAAATGCATCGAAATAGATATAGCTGAGAGAGCCCAAGAGCCTACCGAAAGCTCCAATTACTAAACGATAAACACTAAGCACCAGAACCATAACCCATAAAGCATGACCCTGCAAGCCATTGTGGACAAGTTGAGGACAAGTTGAGGCAAGCGTGAAGAGTGGAAATTGCACGGGGTTTGGGCACGGGTTGACACAAGGAAGTGCTGCACCCGCGGTGTTTGGGAACCTTGGGCTGCACCAGTGGTTGTGCGACTATGCGTTGCAAGTCTGCACACCCGTTCCATGCTCGGCTCTGTCACCTGCGACGCACCTGGAAGCGCAATGTGAAACGCCTGGTGCTAAGTGCTAGGAAGACCATGCGATGCAAATCCGGCAGATTCGCACCCAGAGACGCCGAGACACTCGCTTGCTTGTTTTGAACCATTCCTTCGAGCGGAAGCTCCATCCAACTTTTAATTCATCGTTTAGCGTATTCACAGCCGGAGACGACTGTCTATTGTGAACCCTGTCTTGGAGTGGCAGCTCCGTCCCGGCTCATGATTTGATTCATACTTGGTTCGGTACTCTCAATTTTGTGAACCATATGGGAAAATACAAAGCCCACCTGGCTGCATTATGCTGCATTATACGAAGGCTGTGCAAAGTCAGCTACCTTTGCTGCAGGTGGTGCGAAGGCGGAATGTAAAATCTCTTCGTTGCTGCCGGGGTTTAGCGGAATGCATTCCCTCGTTCTTCTACAGGTGTGTGGCAGACGTTCTCCTTTCTTGCGATGGAGACTTGCTTGCTTCTGGGTAGGTACACCTTGATAAGCCCAGCCAAACCCGCACTCAAGACCAGCCACAAACTTGCCTTCAAATGGGAGGGGGTCGTCAGAGAGTCTGAAGCGGACAACAATGCAGCTTCAGGTCTCAGGCTGCGGAGGGCATGAGTTTCTCAAGACCTGCACTGCTGCGGTGCGGGACTCTGCCTTACCTGTGCCGGCAAAGAGCGGAAGGGGGCACATATTCACGTTCGAACACAGAAGGCTTGGGTTCGGAGGATCGCTGGGTGAGGTTGTGCTACTTGTGAGGTTTTCGTCCTTTGCCGCAGGTGCGAGGCGTATTGCTCTTCAAAAGGATGCGGCTCGGGCGCGGCTAGTGGCTCTCACACACACACACACACAGAACTCATGTGAGCAGAACATCTAACATCTCCAGTGACTGCATTACATAATGCCCCGGAAACAAGTTCTTCTTCTGCATGCACACGGGCAGTTCCTTAAATGTCTCTTCGAACACGACCGCTTAAAGCTTGGGTACCCGGAGACAACATGCACAAACGAAGTAGGAGAAGCCACACAAACGTTCGATTTCAGCCGATATACGCCCCATGGTTTTACTTCAGATTCGGGTCTCCGTGCGCCTTGTCTCTGCCGATGCTTCCGTCTCCGACACCCAGAAACCAGTCACCAACTGGGAAGGTGACCTTGCCACAATGCACTCCAAGCACTCTAAGCGCTTCCAGGGCTGCAAAATGTGAGACCCGAGGCTTGCACTGTCCGCTTCAGCCGACCTGCAGACTTGACCTCCAGAACCACTGCCCTACTCGACAATTGCTCCTTGTGCCTACAGTAGCAAGGCACTGGCACTTGCAACAAGAGCCGGCCTCTTGCAGCCAGCGCTCGGTCTTGCTTGCATTGGGCGCTCCTGACGATGGTAGACATCCACTCTCAACCTTAAACACCCTGAAGGCATCCCAAAGGCTCCTACTCGTAAAGGCGTAAGCCCTCAGAGCCCGACCTGGTGTGCTTTGCCCAGTTCCAGGAATTCCCGCAGTGCTTTGGGAGTTGTCTTTCGAGGCCTTGACCTCAGGCTGGACAACCCCCCCCCCCCCCCCGGATTAGTAGATTTTGAGGGGAGAAGTGCACGAAACTCACCGTGACATTGCCAAAGCTACAAAGCCAAACTGGTGCGAAGTCGCCGTGGAGGCATCCTTCTCGGACGGCGCATTTGCGAAGCTTACAGCCTGACAGCCCAGCATCGACACTCTGCTCGCCATGGATGTCATTCTGATTCTGAAAAGCATCACGTGCACAGAATCCTTCTTGCTTGTATCTGCTCGCATCTGCTTGTTCCACTAGGTAGGAACTGATCGCTCGCGGAGCTAGGGGCCTTGGATCCAAAGGATCGGCTGGCAGGCGCCCCAAATTGGGCCTGCACCTCCTGCAAACGTTAATCAGCTTGTCTTGGTTTCTGTGTGAACCGAAAGAACTTTGCATCACCCAAACAGCAACTTGCCTCCAGGTGCATGCGGTTCACGCCAGCACCCATTGCAGGTGAATACAGAACAAGGCCGAGACCAGAGAGCACAGCCTGTGTGCGTAGCACAAATGACCAGGATGGTATTTCTACTAGTCCGAACGTCCCAGCGCCCACAACCCTCGAGCAACCTGTAGGTGCCGAAAGGCTGCAGAACAATTCCGGCAGAAGCAATATAGAGATAGAGCGAGGGAGAGAGGGAGAGGTAAGAAAAAAGTGCAGAACCAGTGCAGCACGGGCCATATGTGGCTCCAAAAATGCAACAGCCCAGCTGGCAACTTACCACATGAGAACTGTTGGCGCGACAAGCGTTTCTTGGAGTGCCAAGGGTGAAACTACTCTATGTCTAAGAGCGGGATCCCTTTTTGACCTGTCGAGACAAGATGTTCAACAACAAGGCTGTCAACACGCGCGGGTACTTGGCATGTGTACGCTTCATGACTGTCTTCTGGAAGCCTACACCAACCCTAGCTGCCAGTGAGAGGCAGCTCGTAACGTCCATGGCTCAATACAGCCAGCTCATTTCAGCTTCTTCTCCTTTGGCTTGAAGGCCTGTCTGCAGCAGAGAGAACTGCGGTCGACATCGTGACAACAGCCTTACTCCATGCTGTTGGAATGCCCTGTTGCAAAAGAGCACCTTGGCAGCTTCTTGGGCAGCAACTGCCCATGCCTCTGAGGCATCTGCATGCCTAGGCAAGCACAAAAATCCAAACCCTGGCTTCGTGGACCCCTAATGCCCTAAGCCTTTTGGCAAAAACCCAAGGCCATCAAACCGCGTAAGCCACGCACTTCTTGGCCCGAAGCAGGGACTTTTCCAGTTCGGGTGCTACATCAGCGGCCTCGGCTGACTGAGAAATCTGGATGTAAAGGACATTAAGGTTAAGGATTTGGAAGATTCTCTGAACTAGGATGTAGGAGTTTTGTTTCTGGCTTCTTGTCGTCGTAGTAGTCGTCGTCATCGCGGTGTTTGCGGCAGTGAGAGTGAAAGCGGCAGTGCGAGCGCGACTGCGACTGCGATTGCGAATGCTAGTGAGGGTGAGAGTGGGAGTGCGAGTGAGAGTGCGAGTGAGAGTGAGTGTGACAGCAATAGCAATTGCAATTGCAATGGCAACAGCAATAGCAATAGCAATAGCAGAAGTCATAGCCATAGCAAAAAGTAATGGCCGTTGTTGTAGAGTCAACAATACTAGCAATAGTCATCAAAGCACAATAGCAATGATAGCCCCACTTGCCCCATGTTCAGCGCTGCGGCCCTCAAAGACAGCGTGATTCGAGTCAGACTTGTGGTTGGGCCAGTGCCTGCCCCCCCTTGCCGTTAAGTCTGCCTCAAATCACAGACCGGTTTGAGGCAGACTTGTGTCAGAGCCTGCCCCCCTTGCTTTTAAAGCCATGAGGCAAGTGAGGCAGGCGTGGGGCAGATGCGTCAAGTCAGGCGAGTGAGGCAGGCAAGTGGGGCAAGTGGGGCAAGTGAGGCAAAATCAATTAGCTCTTCCGGGCCACCAAATAACCAAGTTAGGCAAGTGGGGCAACGTCGATTAGCTCTTCCGGAAAAGCAAGCGGGGCAAGTGGGGCAAGTAGAGCAATGTCTGGCCGTGGGCGCCCGCAATGAAAGGAGAGGGAGTCAACAGAGGTTCTGCCGGTATTCCGAAAAAAAGGTGGTGGTATAAGGATTTCCTCTCAAAACATCGACGACATGGAGGCTTTCCGAGGAATATGCGGAGAAAACGGCCACAAAAAAAAACAGACCCAGAATCATGGGCCCTCTCCGTGTATCAGGAGCCCCGGCCGTCAGGGGCGCTGGTCCGGGCGCCGCTGCGGGAGCCGGCGCAGGAGCGGGAGCCGCCTTGGCCGTGGGATTCGGGCCATTTGTGACGCCAGGCGTCTGCGGCACCCTTGCTCTAGAACCGCCTGGTTCTTAGTAGGGAATGAGGGAAGTAGGGAATGAGGGAATCAGGGCCCTATACATATACCCTTTAAAGCATTACATAGAGTACCTCATTCCCTCGTTCCCTACTAAGAACCAGCCAGAGAGAGGACCCCTTTCCTGCGTCGTCTTCTCAGGTGAAACCATCGGAGTTGAATGGGCGGGGTGACAGCGGCCCACGGGCACTCCCCGCACGCTACGCATCAGCTTCAAGTGGATCGGGCTCACCTCGACATGGCGAAACCACCTGCACGCAACCAGGCAGTTCAGAAGTTCACACAGAGACTCCGCAGCTACTTGAGACGTTCGAGAGGCCATGAAAGTCATGAAAGGGCGGCCATTGAGAGCCTCCTTTTGCATACACTACCAGCCATGTGACTTGCTCTGAGTGCGCATTTGCGCCTGGGACCAGGAGGTCGAAGTACGTCGAAGTCTTACCCTTCTGACAAAGCAAGAAGGTGCACTGGAGCGGCAAGGGCCACTTCTGGCACCATGCCGCAGGAGATTGACTGATGCAGGGCTGCTGGACACCTACCAAAGGCTGCTGAACTCCCCTTAAAAAGCCGTTTCGCTGCATGCACCAACGCCTGCACCAAACCAGATATCCCTGACTTGCAGAGCGACACTGTCAAAGGTGCTAGAGCCGGTTCTCTGGCACTTCAACCAAACGCCCGAATTACAGAGACCATACTGGAGACTCTTCAAACACTCCGACAACTTCGAGCAAGCTTCGCGGCAAGATTCAGCTTCGGCTCAGTCGTGGTCTGAGTCGCCGTAGTCCGCCGCCATGGCCGCCCTGTCGCGTTCGCTCTGCTGGCGCCTCTTCTCCACCTGATAGTCAACACGCTTCTTCTGCTTCACACTTCGGGTGTGCTTGGCGTCGTGTGTCCAGCCACGCACGAACACCTCCTTCTGGGCATAGTAGAGATCAGCTGCATCCCCCGTCGTGTTCATCCTCTGAAGCTGCGGTGCAGGGACTGGATTGGCAAGCGGCTTGGGCGCATTGGGATCCATCGTCGGCTTGCGCCTGGTGGTGACTGTCGTCCAAGATGGCGATCCTGGTGCGGTCGGTGAAGCCATTGCGGGTCCCACGGTGTAGCCCAGTGTAAGCGGAGGTGGCACTGGGCGGGGCTGGGCTGCCACAATTTGTGGCGCAGCCCCATGTGGCCCATGTGCCCCATGCCTTGGGACCGGACCCTCGGACTGTGCACTCTGAAGGTCTGGTCGCGCAACGGACATTTGTAGTGGTATCAGGTCGAGGACGCTTCCACCCGGGTAAATGGCTCCCGTTGTGGGATTGGCCAGGTTGCCATGCGGGATGATGGGCTTCACGCTGGGGGATGCAGGAGGTAAGTCGCCAGTACCCATGGGTCCCATGTGCACCGGACTGAGGGCAAATCCCTGCAGAGGCGAGGCGAGCGGTGAGCTGGTATAGGACAGGCAAGGGGACGCATGAGGAGATTCCAGCACGCCGTAAGGGTTGCCGAAACGCCTGGCATTCATCCCTCCCGGCACCATGAAGCCTAAGGCACGCAGTGCTTGGGTCCGGTCCGCTGCCTCTCCTCCTCTCGGATTCTGTCTGCACTTTGACTGTTGCTGGATGCATCTCTGAGGTGTTAAGGCATCTCCAATGCTTGATACGTATTGCAAGTGCGACAACGCTGTCACTCACAACAAGCGAATCTAGATTGTCACTAGCTCGAGCCGATCATCTGCGCCGGTATTCCGTGGCCTGAAATACCATGGTACGAGTACTTGCCTGCGGCAAGCCGAGACACTGCCATGTAAGGACCGCAGAGAAACGGATGTCCAAAACTCGCAGCCTTGGCTTTGCGCTTCTTGTTGCGCAGCTTCTGTTTAGCTTTGGCTGCCAGCCTTCGGAGGAGCTTGTACTGAGGAAAGCTCCTTAAAACAATGCAGCTGAGGGCCTGCCCTTGGAGTCAGCTGCTTTGGCTGCTATTTCGGCAGCTGACTTGGCGACCGAAAGCTGTTCCTGAAGGCATTCAGCGACTGAGACACCGCTGGGAGGAACTTCGAAGCCTACAGCGACTGCCAACATGCCGGCCTTGGTGCCGTGGATGCGCGCGAGGGTCTCTGACTCTGCTGCCTCAGATCTTCTGCCTCCAAATGCCTCCAAATGCCTTCAACGCCTTCAAATGCCTCCAAATGCCTCCAAACCTCCACAACGAGTTCCCATGGTGCCCACAAAGAATGCTGGGCAGGCAGGCCAGCTGCTTCAGATGCCGCCTCTGACATCGGTCGCCGCATCACACCACCAGCATGTCTGGATGGCTCACGGCTCCGCCTCGCTGCCCGGACGTTCTGAGGGTCGAAGGTCTTCCCGTCCTGCGACAATCTGCTCAGAAAGCAAGGGGCCCGTGGCGATGAGATGCTGCAATGCCAAGTGCCAGATCCCCTGAAACCCAAACCCTGCCATAACCCTACCAAAAAAAACGCCGGGCCTGGATGATAACCCGCACGTGCTTGCCTCCTGGCAGCATACAGCCGCTCGAAGGCTCGGGAGGACAAAAATGGTGAGGCTCCGGATGTTCGGGCAAAGAGCTCAGCCTGGCGCTGGCTGAACCCGCGTTCCAGGAATGGCTTCGTACTTGCCCTGCAGAACATGAAAAGCAAACCTAAATATCCAGGCCCCAAAACCTGAACAGCACAGGTCAGGCGCCTTTGTCAGAGCGACAGAACTGATCTTCCGACCTAACTGCCAACCACTCACGACTCGCCAGTGTACTTGTGGTGTTCTAACCTTGAATCTTAAGTTGGCGACCCTTGTTGCGCTGCGAGGGACGATCGTCAATGATGTAGTCCCTTTTGGCTTTGGGCCTCGTATCCGTGCAGAGAAAGGGTCCTGCTGCAACTTTTGACACACACACACACACACACACACACACACACACACACACACACACACACACACACACACACACACACCCGGGACCCGCACAGCATGCGCACCTAACAATCCGATGCACCATGGCTCATCATGCTTCTCTCTACCCTGAACCCATGCTGAACTCTAGACTCATTGATGCCGCCAAGTCACCGTTCGGGCCTTCTGAGCTTCCCGCTTGGCAGTAGACCGGGGTTTCTTGGATCCGAACCCGACCTGCCGCGCAGTCGGAGCCCAAGAATTACTAAGAGGTGTTGGAGGGTAGTGGGGACTAAAGGGGGGACCCTTTTTGGGGACCTTAGGGGTTGTTTGGGCTACTTAGGTATATAGGGGCTATATACGAGGTATATGTAGGGGCTTACATACGGGAAGAAGATTCAGGGTCCCTTCTAGGGGTCCCTCCTTATACCCCAGAACTAGCGGAGGTTCTGGAGGGGGTGAACGGTTTAGGGGGTTTGGTGGGTTTTGCGGAGGGCTGCTTAGGGTCCCTGCACCTTCCGTGCCATGGCTCGCTGTGAAGGGCTTCTAAGGCATGCTATGAGGAGCCAAGGAATTTGCAGAGGCCTTTAAGCGCCATAAACCGACATGATGGCATGGCTAGGCCTGAGCAGCTAGCGTGAAGTAAAGTAGAGCCAAGTGGGGTTCCTGTTCCAGGGGTATGGTCTCAAGAAATCCGGAGGCAGCGAGCCGTTTGAGCTGTTCATGAACTGCGTCGAGCAAGGGTGGTGCTGTCAAGAATCTGGCGTGGGCAGATCGAGATCAACAACGACTGAGCCTCTTGCGAGCGAACCGTATCTAGTCTCCGATGTGACTGCACCGGCCACCTGGGTTGCAGCTGCAGCTTCTCAAGAGTGGTTTTTCCAGACAAACACCAAGCTTCAGGGCGATAGCAATTGGCCGAGGTTGGCACGGTCACGGCCACAAACAGCTGCCAATAGCTGAGCTTCATTGCAGATGCGCAGATCCATTCCCAAGCCCGACACTGCTGCAGCAGGCTGCACCATGAGGATCAACCAAGTGATTTAGTCAACCAAGCTTGCAGAGCTTAGCCAAGCATGAAGGCACTCATGGCTGCAGATTTTTGTTTTGAGCTAAAGCAGCAGCCGTGAAACTTGTTCTGCCGCGCTTCATCACTCAAAAACCTGAGGCATGAACGTCGCTTGTTGCAACTTGTTGTTCAGCATGTTCGGGTGCCACATGGTGCCACTGGAGCCGGGGCCAGATTGAGGGTCGCAGCATCTCTGTCTGCTGTGTGTCCGATGTACCTTCGCAGGCAACCAGGGTTTTGGTCCGGCGTTGCAACCGCACATCCGGGATGTCACAGCAGTTGTGCAGTTGTACTCTTTCTCATGTATGAACTGTGAAGGATGAGCATCGATGAGCGTTGCACAAGTGGTCTCTGCAGCGCTGTTCTCCGACGTAGAAGCCTGGCACTTCTGCATTAGGGTCAACAACCCCCCACACCTGCTTGGAAGCTTGCAGCTGAAAAGGCAATGTCCACTAACAGCATTCCCGCTTGCAAACAGGCTTAGGAGGAACACAAAAAAAAGACTCCGCCGGGTTCGCTCTGTGTGATTCACAGACTAGGCATGCCGAGCTTTTGAACATCACTTACCGTTCAAAATCGGGGTGTGGGCGGTGGGAGGATTCGAGGCTCACTTGGAGCAGGACGGAAGCATGCCAAGACCATCCCGTTTGGCCATTGAGACTTATTGGAAAAAGTTAGGGACTGCCCCAACCACTAAAAGTCCATTAATGGGATGCTAGGGACGTAATGAACCTAAAGCCAGATCTTTATTCAACCGCGTGAATGGGGGCAGTATCCAAAAGGAGCTGTTCTCCTACAAATGCTTCTCAGCTTCACCTGTAGCCGGTCGTGCTTGGCTTGCTGCAAATCTCCAGCTATGCGGTCAACGAAAAAGTTATAAGTATCTCAGAGTGTTTAAAGAGTGGGTAGCGACCACTAGATGCTGGCATGTCTGCAGGGGCCTGCACAAGACTTCTGAGAGGGAGGCAGCATGCTGGTCCAAGCCTCAGGCTGAGAACACTCTCAACTTGCCACTCGCAGCACATCAAAGTGCATGCTGGAGTCCAGCCAAGGCCAGGGCACAAAGCAGCTTGCAAGAATCAACCGGGCAGGAGCTGTCCCGGACTACCTGAAGCAGCTCGTTTTGCTTTGAAGCAAACATGGAAGCAAACGTGGAAGCAAACGTGGAAGCAAGGAAGCACTCAGAGCCTTGTAAGGGCAAGCCTTCTGCTCGTTCGGGTAAGCAGCAAGCCAACCGCCGAAGCGAAGATGGTTCACAGGCTGTCCAGGCCAAGCACGTTTCCAAGTTCAAGTGAGCTTCGGGAACGTATTCCAACAGCTAGCAGTCGACACATCGTAGGCAGTTCGTGCCTTGAAGGAGAGCCAGCATTCGTGGAAGTCAGATGTGGGAGCAAGCACCCGCAAAGTGTACCTGGACAGCTCTTGCCCACGTCAGGGCTCGAATGTCTGCTTGGACCCAGGCAAGGGACGTGTCAGGAACAAGCCTGTCCTGCCAGTACACCTGGACACACAATTACACGGCGAATGGTTCCAAGCAGTGGTTGGAAACCAAGGACGAGGCATTGTGGAACTCGACCGAGCATGCATGCTTCTCGTCACCAGTGACGGTCCAGCCCTGAATCCAACAAATGCAATACAGCCCTGACAGGCACCAACATCGCTTTTCGCACATCAGGCTTCAAGAGAGGCGCCGTAAGCTTCTGACATCATGCGTCAAGCAAAGATATTTCGTTGATCCATGCCACCTGCCAGACACAAGAGACACTTGCCTTCCTCCTGCAGACTACACGCGAACCCCTCCTTGGTCTCACAGGTGACGAAAAAATTCGATCCAGATTCTGTGTACAAACCCCCCTCCCCCCACCCAACACCCCCCCACCCCCGCCAGGGGCGGCGGCGCAGTATTTTGAAGACATGCCTCCCGAACCCTAAGCCAGCCGAACCTAGTTGCGCTGGTGACAGCAGAGACACTGTAGGTTCCAAGGAATACTCACCTCTCAGAATTGGGTTATTGTTTATTTGTACCGTAGAGTGGATTGGGGGAAGTGAGATGGGTGTTGAGGTCCAAATCGTGGATGGGAGGGGCGGTTCTTCTTCTCTTCCCAAGTGCTACTCAAAACGGACGCCTTGTCAACTTTCTAGGAAAATTGAGTTACGTAGACTTTGGCTGGTAGGCATTTTTGCGATAATGATGCTCCAAGTAGCGCAAAACTGCAAAGTGGTCAGGGGGTGCGTACTTATACCTACCAGCCTCGGATTGGGATGTGTTGTGTGGCACGTGTCGAACATTCATTCCCCAAGATGCAGTTTCGCTCCAGCCGCCTCAGCCTAGCTCGCATCCCTGCCAGCTGGCCAATCCTGAACCAACCGAGCTTGACTCTGCTAGATGTGACATGACGAAACCAGAAGAAACGTGACCAGTCCACAACCGGCCTCCGCCCGGCCACGCAGGCGACGGTCTTCTCTGCCGGATCGTGAAGGCTGCCGTTGGCTCGGGCAATCTGACAGGTGTGCATTTTGGCACAGGCGAGACCCGTGCAGTCCTCGATGACTTGTACTTTTTTGTTCGTCTCCCAACAAGGAACATGCTTTTGCATCTTTTGCGGCTAGTGACCTGATGGAAGGGCCGACATCGGCCAGAAACCGCAAAACTCAGTACTTTGGCAATGACATGTGGCACGCGCACCTCGGGGTAGAAAATTTCAAATGCCCACCGAAACATGCCCATGCCCATCCTGGCTTTGACAGCTCTGCAGCAAAAGCACGGGCTGAGCAACCAGAGATGGCGCGGCATGCAACGAACCCGAATAACCAAAGCTTCAACGCACGCCACGGCCGCCCGTTGTAGAGCTGATCCGGCATCACAATGAAGCTGGCCGACACGGACAACTAGCGTCAACTGCCGACAGCTTCACGCAACTCTTGGCGGCTACACCAAACGGTGCCCATTAGGATGTAGACAAGCACGAGCTTAGATAGCCTCTGCACCCACTTCGGACAAGTGAACGTAAGTGAAGCTGCAGATTGGTGGAACAACATTCGATGTGAGCTTCGGACCAGCTTGCAAAGTCCACGCTGTGAATGTAAAAGCCTTGAAGCCGGCAAAGACCCCCCGCATGTTTGCGCATGACGCCTGAGGGCTTTACACTGAACCAGAGCTGGTGCTGCCACCAGCGAAAGCCTTCCAGATACAAGCACAGAACGGCTTAGACGCAACTCACATCGCAAGGCTCATGAGAAAGTGTGTGTATGTGTGTATGTATGTATGTGTGTATGTATGTATGTATGTACGTATGTATGTATGTGTGTATGTGTGTATGTATGTATGTATGTATGTATGTATGTATGTATGTATGTATGTATGTATGCATGCATGCATGTATGTATGTATGTATGTACTGTCTGGGACGTCGAATTCACTTGTACGGACTCGATATATTTTAGAACTAACGTGGCAATAGGATGACTGGTTCCCACGCTGGCCTCATGGGGGGAGGGCCACAAAAAGATATGTCTTTTTGTTGTTGCCCCCCAAGCATCAACGGGCAGAATTTGGAGGCCCCCGCCCATCCTGAGAAGCTGAACTTGAGAGCCTGAAGCCCCCATTTCCTCTCTATCCTCATCCCTGCAAAATCCAAAAAACATCCTAACAAATCAAATGTGAAGCGGCCCGTATCTTTGTTAAAGGAGCTTAAGGATTGTACACTTTCATTTTTAAACTTGAATGGGTCTGGGGGGCCCGGGGGCCCTTCCCATTCAATGTTTGCAACATGTTCAAGTTTTTTGAGGTCATCATTTGTTTAAACAAACCCTTCAAGCATAAATGTGGAGGGCCCCTGGTCCCCAATTGCCTGACATCTTTGAAAACTTAAATGGGGCTATTGCATTGTGTCGTGTTTGCTTTTGGTTCTTCGAACCCAAAGGTTTTCGAGAGGTCATATGTGTCCCTATGGGTCGTACACAGGGCATTGTTGTGCTGAAAGCTCTTTTGTGCCTCTTGTTATGAGGTCATGGCACCTAAGTGTGCCTCCGGCAGCAAATCAATCTTCAGAAAACCCGGACATTCTGCCGATATCCAACTCCAGCTGCTGTGAGCAGACGGAGCATACTGCGACTCAGCATCAGCATCAGGCGCTGCCGGTTTCGGATCCGGGTCCAGGGCCGCGGCCTGGGTGTGAAGAGTCGAGGGATCTGGGGTTGCAACGGGCGGGATGGGAAAGTGGGAAAGTGGGAGCGGGCTGGGAGGGCTGGGAAAGTGCGAGTGTGATGATGCGAAAACGGGAGCGGGATGAGGAAGTCAGGAAGTTGGTGGGAATGGGATGGAAAAGTGTCAGTTTAATGGGGAAGTGGAAAATGGGTAATGGGTGCGGATGGGAAAATTTGAGTAGGATGTGAAAGTGGGAATGGGATGGGAAGATGAGGTGGATGGGAAAGTGGGAGCGGGAGTAGGATATGGAAATGTGAGTTGATGGGAAAGTGGGAGCGGTAGTGGGATATGGAAATGTGAGTTGGTGGGAAAGCGGGAGGGGGATGGGGAAGTGGGGGTGGGACGGCAAACCCCACCCCACTTCCCCATCCTTTTCCCACTTGCCCCCCACCACTCCCAACTCCCAATTTCCAATCCCAACCCCATTCCCATCCCTCCCACCCCACTCCCACTCCCACCTTCCCATCTCCCACTTCCCCACTTTCGCATCCCATTCTCACTTTGAGAGTGGGATGGGGAAGCGGGAAAGTGGAGTGGGATGGGCAGGTGGGATTGGGATGGGGGGGAGTGGGATGAAGTTAGAGAGTGGGATGGGAAAGTGGGCGGGAGTGGGGCGGGAACATTATGGGATGGGAAAATTCGAGCTGCCCGAAATCTACACTAAGTAGACCTTGCTCTACTGATGATAAAAAACAGGGTTGAGAGAGGGGTTTTGCGTCTTACGCTGCTGCGCTTTCAGCAATTTGCACCTCCGGCACAGCTGTTCTATAGGGCATACTCTCACGAGTACGCCGCAGATCCGCCATCTCCTTGGGCGTTCTCTTTGCAGCACAAACAGAACAGCGGCCTTCACAGGTCCAACCGGCCCAAGTATGAGATTCAAGATGCTCTACATTCAGGCACCTGGATATCAGGGCTTTATCAAGTGGAATAACCTCCTCAACAAGCATACCGAGCGACAGAACGGCGCACGCCTGCCCTACACAGTGCAACCATCCTTACTCCACGGTGACACCATGCACTAGTCGCAGCATATGCCAACATGTTGGGAAAGCTTTCGTTCCGGAGCAATTCACACTGGATATTCACATTATATCCTACATATCCATAGGCGCTTCTATCACGGCCTGCATCGTGAAACTTCTGACATAGACGCTCTAGGTACGATTCTGCGCCACTTTCCCACAATGTACTCCAGCTCGATTTCTTCTCACCTTTCGAGAGCTGGTTCTAAAGGTGTACAGGCGCATTCTTTCAGCGTCTTGGATGTGCATCTGATTTGCAGTCCGCTGGCAATCGCAACAGCGGGGTTGTAGTCCTGTGGAGATGACCGAGCTCTCATCATCAGGCATGAGTACCTTCAAGCGGACGCCGCCCTTGGCATCCTCGTCCGGCCTTGAGCGAGGCTTTTGCTTCGCTGGTGAGGCTTTTTGCCTTCGCTGGCGAGGCTTTCGGCACCCTTTGGGAACTTCCAAGAAGCTTCTGCACAGTCAGCACACCATCTTTCCGCAGGAGCTCACTGAGCTTATCAACATGCCTTGTACTTGCCTGCAAGGAGGGCTGCCGGATCAACAAACACGCACCGAGGGTTTAGGGTTTAGGGTTTAGGGTTTAGAATTAGGGTTTAGGGTTTAGGGTTTAGGGTTTAGGGTTTAGGGTTTAGGGTTTAGGGTTTAGGGTTTAGGGTTTAGGGTTTAGGGTTTAGGGTTTAGGGTTTAGGGTTTAGGGTTTAGGGTTTAGGGTTTAGGGTTTAGGGTTCAGGGTAGGGGGTATAGGGAGTTTAGGGGGTTTAGGGGGGGTTCAGGGGGTTCAGGGGGTTTAGGGTTTAGGGTTTAAGGTTCAGGGTTTAGGGTTTAGGGTTTAGGGTTTAAGGTTTAGGGTAGGTTTAGGGTCTACGGTTTAGGCCTGGGCTTGGGGTTCAGAAGCGTTTACGGCTTAGGGTTCAGCATCTCATGTTCTTTCTAATCAAGCAACTATAGAGCATTGGAAAAAAAAACATTAAACCTGAGGCCTTAGTCTCCATACCCTCACGCCCTCAACCCTAATTCTGTAAAAATCTTTCTTCCTCTGCACAGGGCGGGCGGGGCGGGGGGCGGGGGGTGGGCGGGGGTGGGGGGGGTGGCGAGGGGTGGGGGGGGGCAGGGGGGGGGGTGGGTGGGGGGGCCCACGAGACACATGACCTTGCCAGCTTGACCTTGCCCGCTAAGTTTTGGGCCTTGCCTGCAAAGTCGCTGAAGTGAATTTTTGATAGAGAGATTTGCAATTTAACAAAAAGGGTTTAAGGTTTAGGGTTTAGAGTTTAGGGTTTCGGGTTTAGGGTTCAGCAGTTCAGCATCTCAAGTTCGGGCATTTACTAGGCCAGCAGTGTGTGTAGGCAACGGAACAAAACCCACCCGCCCAAAGAATCCCATAACATTACGAAAATAGAAAGTTTATTAATTTCTTATTCGTGCTGAACCATGGAGGGTTAGTCACAGACCGGTCGAAACGGATCAAATTCTCCAATTCGTGCCGAACAATGGGGGGCGAAGGGGTCGAGAGGGGTCGACATGGACTCTCCAATTCGCGCCGAACAATGGGGGGCTCAAAGGGGTCGGAAGGGTCGAAATGGATCAAATTCTCCAATTCGTGCTGAACAATAAGAGGGCTCGAAATGGATCAAATTCTCCAATTCGTGCCGAACAATGGGGGTCAAGGAGGGGTCGAACTGCCGAACGGGGGGTCAAGGGGTCGGAGGGGTCGAAATGGATCAAATTCTCCAATTCGTGCCAAAACACTGGGGGGTCAAAAGGGCGCTGAACAACGGGGGGGTGAAAAAAAGAAAAGTTAGGGTTATATGGTAGAGAGGTTTAGGGCTTAGGGTTTAGGGTTCAGGGTTTAGGGTTTAGGGTTTAGGGTTCAGGGTTTAGGGTTTAGGGTTTAGGGTTAGGGTTTAGGGTTTAGTGTCTCAACAGCTGACGAGTTTGAGTGGATTACTCAACGCGTTTGTTTATCCCGCCCAGCCCAGCCCCAGCGCCAGCCCCAGCCCCGCCCGCCAGCCCGGCCCCGGCCCCGGCCCCCAAATGAAATGTAATTTCCAAAAAAGAAACCCGGTCAAAACCCGGTCCAAACCCGGTCAAAACGTTAATGGGACCCAAGCCCTATACAATTTCTATTAAACCCCCACCAGATGCTTTGGATGAATTTCCTCAAACTCTGCTTGTCAGCTGTTTAGACGACTATCTTGGGATAGTCAAAATGATACCACATACAATTTCTTTTTATTTTGTCTTGAGGGTTTAGGGTTTAGGGTTTAGGGTTTGGGGTTTAGGGGTTTAGGGGTTTAGGGGTTTAGGGGTTTAGGGGTTTAGGGGTTTAGGGGTTTAGGGGTTTAGGGGTTTAGGGGTTTAGGGGTTTAGGGGTTTAGGGGTTTAGGGGTTTAGGGGTTTAGGGGTTTAGGGGTTTAGGGTTTAGGGGTTTAGGGGTTTAGGGGTTTAGGGGTTTAGGGGTTTAGGGGTTTAGGGTTTAGGGTTGAGGGTTGAGGGTTGAGGGCTGAGGGTTTAGGGTTTAGGGTTTAGGGTTTATGGTTTAGGGTTTAGGGTTTTGGGTTTAGGGTTTAGGGCGTCTCGCCGCACAGCGGCAGTAAGTGTAAATGGCGCCCCTACACACCCAGGGGGTGTGGGGTGGGCGGCATGTCACGCGAAGGCATCTGTTGTCAAATGTAATCCAACAATTTCATTGGTGCTGGGTTCTTTCTCCCCACCCGCTGTGAGCTTTCACAGGCCACCACCCAAACCACTGCCTTCTAGGGTTTAGGGCCGTCGCCCTCAATTCCCACCACTGCTTTCCCTACAAAGGTGTGGTGAAGGTAGTCAAGGTAAGGGGGAACACAGGAGGGGCCAGAAGCTGGGGACCAGTTGAGCGGGCCAGGGTCGAGGGGCGGCGGCGGCTGGAGGGTAGGGGGGCGAGGGGGGGCCAGCGGAGGCCAGCCGGTCTCTGTCTGAAGAAGGGCGCGAGTCTGGTGGCCTAGTGGCAAGGCGAGCCCCAAGACCTCTCTATTCGACCATTCTCCAATGGCTCCACCCATTGTCCATCCAGTAAAGGTGTCCATCACTGCCGTTCTGGGTCCAGGCACCCTAGAAAAGGGTGGGTACGGCCTAAGCAGGCCGGGTGGGAATTTAGGGTTTAGGGTTTAGGGTTTAGGGCTTAGGGCTTAGGGTTTAGGGTTTAGGGTTTAGGGTTGAGGGTTGAGGGTTGAGGGTTGAGGGTTGAGGGTTGAGGGTTGAGGGTTGAGGGTTTAGGGTTTAGGGTTGAGGGTTGGGGGTTGAGGGTTTAGGGTTTAGGCAGCAGCTGCTACCGTGTGGAAACAGCGCCCCCCAAAGATGCCAGGAGTGTGGGGAGGTGGCACGTCATGCGAAGGCATATAATCTCAACGCCGTCCAACAGTTTTCAGTGGTACTAGGTTTCTTTCTCCCTGTCACTGTGAGGTTTTCAGGCCACCACCCAGACAATTGCCTTTTAGGGCTTAGGCCGCCCTCAATTCCCGACCAACACAGAGGTTCAAATTTTCCATATTTGCAGGTGACCCAGCTGGCCATGGACGAGGCACAGCTGGATTCGACCACTCTTAAATGGCACTACCCATTGTCTTGCCAGTAGAGGTGTGTCTGACTCCCGGGTATAGTTCTGGGTCCAGGCACCCGAGAAAATGGCGAGCACGGCCTAAGAATGTCGGGCTTAGGGTTCAAGGTTTTTGGATTAGGGAGGGTTTAGGGTGTTCTTCTTATTGATCCTTGTATATCTTTGTTCCCTTATTTTTTATCCCTACCCCAGCAGCCATGATCTTTTTCACCTGGCCCTGTTGACAGTGAAGCAAGCCCAACGGATGGCCTTCTGCTGACCCCAGAGAGAGCGAGATAAAGAGAGAGCGAGAGAAAGCGAGAGCGAGAGAGAAAGGGAGAGGGCGAGGGAGAGAGAGAGAGAGAGAAAGAGAAAGACAAACCCGCTTTTCGGTTCGAGATAGTGGTTTTGCATTTCCACCAGTGGCAACTATCTAGGCGCCAGAACCAAAAAACAAAAATCGTACAAACCCCCAGGGAGAATCTCCGAACTTGTTTTGTTTCTGTGTGTGAGTGTGTCTTTGGGCTTCTTTTTTTGTTTCTCTCGGTAGTTTTGTTTTTTCGAATTCTGGTTTTGGTTGAGGTTCCTAAGGAAAAACCATTCCAAAACAAAAATAGAGGAAAAACCCAACGAGTTCCAACGAGTTATGAGACTCCCCCGGCGATTTGTTTTTTTGGTGTTTGGTTTCGCGGCTGCTGGCAATCCCCGTTTCTTGGCTTTTGCTAGTTTTCTGTTTGCTCGAACCGTTGTTTGGATTTTGGTTTTGGGTTGAAAATTTCCGGACAAACCACCCGAAACCAAAAAACACGCCCAAAAACGACGACGAAACGAAAAACCTAAACAATGAAAAAAAATAAATACATGCAAGGCCTGAGACTCTCCCTGAGGGTTTGATTTTTAGTTCTAGTTTTTGGGGCTGGTGACCCGGAGAAATCGACCCCTTTCCAGGAATCATCGGCTTGGGATCTTCGACAACCGTGTTCCAAGCACTATGTATTGTGATTTCGAGACCAGTGTCTGTCATAGCGGGGTTGACCATAGACGTGTATACGTATCTATGTGTATATATATATATATACAGATATTTTTTGTTTATTTATTAAAACATGTATGTACATACATATGTACATATATATATATGTATGTATTTGTTTATCTATCTATTTATTTATGTATTTATTATCGATTTATTTATAACATATGTACATATGTATGCACACATATGTGCATATATTTATAAACATATATACATACATATACATACGCATGTACATACATATACATATACATATACATATACATATACATATACATATACATATACTTATACTTATACTTATACTTATACTTATACTTATACTTCTCTAAAAATATATATACATCTTTTGTACATATCTTTTATATACGTGCGTGAAGTCTAGTTGCGTGGGTGAAGAGGCCGAGATGCAGAGGAGCCTCATCAAGTTGAGTGACCTGGCCAGCACCTGAGCCCAGGGGTCAGCAGCGGATTCGGTTTCTGGAAGCAAAACCTGATTCGGGAAACTAAAAGCTCTGATTCGGCAAACCAGGATTCGGGAAACCCGGTTATTCAGGAAACTGGACAACGCGGATTCGGAAACCGGGATTCGGGAAACTTCAAAGGCGGATTCGGAAACTGAATGCGCGGATTCCTCAGACCAGGATTCGGGAAACCAGCCGATTCAGGAAACTGGAGCGCGCGGATTCGGAAACCAGCTGATTAAGGAAACTGGAGCGCGTGGACATGAACGTTCTCATCCCCCCCCACCACCCTCCGCCACACTCCCCCCCACCCCCCCTGAATGGCGCGTTTCCTGCATCACGTGTTTTCAGTTTCCTGAATCGCGTGGTTTCCTGAGTCGCAGTTTCCAGAATCGCACGTTTTCAGTTTCCTGAATCGGCTACTTTCCTGGATCGCGTAGCTTCCTGAATCCTGGTTTCCTGAATCGCGTCCAGTTTCTGAATCGCGCGCTAGGATCCGAGCCAAGTACTCTGATGCCCTCTCAGATTCTCCCCCTAAACTCTAAACTCTAAACTCTAAACCCTAAACCCTCAACCCTCACAACGTTGCCCGTTCACCTCGTGCACCGTGGTCAGCAGCTTGGTAGCCGGGATGCCCTGGCAGAATAGAAACACCGGGATAAACCCAACCGCTGTGTCACGCCGCGCAGCCTGCGCCGAGCCCAGATTGACACCCACCCTGCTCAAGCTGCTCAAGCAAGGGGCGGGGGGAGCGGGCGGTTTCTGAACTAAGGCCTCTCTCTTTTGCAGCTTTACATTACCAAAAAAACACTGTATCTACAAGTACCCCCAGTTTTGAACCCCCCCAGTGTTCTTCGATCTTCGAAGTCAATCAAGTCCACTCAAGTACGAGACATCGAGCCGGAGCCTGACAATGGCCTCAGAAAATTTCGCTTCTGACAAGGTTTGCCACAGCAACACAGTGGGCTTAGGGGGTTCAGATGTAGCAGATGGTCTAGGTGGGTGTCGGGCTCAATGTGCTGCTGGGGTCCGAGCTGGATCAGACCAGTGCTCCATGGCCGTCCGTGGGAGTTGGCAACTCCAGATACAACTGCTACAATCAGGCTACAATGCCCTTCACAGATCCCCTAAGTAGGCTACCAGCTATTTTTCCCCCACGTCTTGAGCTTCGAACTTCGTCGAACATCTCGAACCTTCAAAGGTCTGAGCCAGAGATGCCGAAGGCGGTGAAGCAGGCGAAGGAGCAAGCAGAGATGTATGGAGATGTCTGGTGGATGCGCGAACGGCCTTTTGCTCCTCCTGCTCCAGCCTGCTTCTGCTCAGTGCCCGGGGATCCTCTGCCAATAGCTGCAGCCTCTGTGCCCGCCAAGAGGTCGACCCCTCGGCTGTGGACGTGGCGTTCCAGGCGGCTTTGGCCAAGGACTTTGCAGCCGAGAGACGGCCGGCAGCCATGGCCCGCCGGAAGCCACCAAAGAACAAAAGTGCCCTGGCTGCTGGGTGCCCGTGAAGCTCCTCGTCCAGAAGAGCTGTTGCCTCTCGGAGGCCGTTGCTCATCTCAATGCTCTCGACAATGTCGCCGCTGTCGCCCTCTGAAGTCGACATAGCCTCGGAGCGCCAGCCTCTCTCAAGGGTGTATTGTAGCTCCTGCTGGCCTTCATCATCCACTTCAAAGAACAAAGGGGTTCGCTTGCGCAACTGCAAGCGCATTCCATCAGACGGACCTAGCCTCTTCTCGTCCCTATCCTCTTCTTGCGATAGCGCAGCACACAGTTGCGACAAGCGCTCTCTTCTCCAATCGCTGTCACGCATTCGCCTCACTCCTGCAGAACACGCACTGCATTCACAGTCAAACCCGAATCTATCACTTATTTCGCCAAGACGTTCACGGGTCGGAGAGCACAGTGCCAGCAAGGAGAGGTATGAAATGCAAAGCTCTTCGTTGGCAGCGATGCTGCAAGAAGCCCTTAACACCTGCAGACCTCGATCCTCTTGCCAGCTGTGATGGACATTGGGTCTGCAGCTATGGTTGAATCTCGATAGAAAGAGAAAGAGCCCAGCAGAATCCGCATCCAGGCCGAGCGCATTGGTACGTGCAATTCCCAAGGCTGTTTTACAGCTTGGCTCACTGCAGGTGTCTGCCAGATCCCAGAACTGTCTTGCCGCCTCCCCGCCACACTGAGATTCCACGGTTTCTGTCAGGCTGGCTTCCCAAAGGTCAAAAGATCGATCATCCGTGAGCACATCCTGGAGATCGCCGAAGATGACCTCGAAGGATTGATTTTGGAACACCAGAAGGGGAGCTTCCTCCAGCAACAGCTCCCCCCTTGCAAGAGGTGCGGTCGCCACCACACCCAAGCCTTTGGGCCCCACGTTCCTCACCATCAAGTTCTTGTTTATAAACTCACCCTCAGCGCCATTGGCTTGCATGGCTTGCAGCCTGGTTCTCTGCCGCTGCGCAGATGCAAACGAAGCGACAAAGAGAGCTCCAGGCACCAGGAACTTTTCGAGAGAAGCTCGCGGAGGGCGCGGAGAAGCTAAACGATCGTGGCAGTGCCCCACCGAAGCAACTGCGGGGAGCTT
>CAJNDS010002306.1:65000-240000 GCA_905221605.1 Symbiodinium natans
CTTCAGGACTGTGTATATGCGGCTGTTGAAGATTTGGGGCTCCACCAAGAGCCCCGCGTGAGCAATGCAGCCATAAGCTTCCACAACGGCCCGGAGCGTGAGCTCATCACCCCACGTGCCGTTGCGTGCCATGTTCTGCAGGTAGCGCGAGAACTCAGCCTCGGTCTCGGTGCGGCATCCTATATGAACCTGTCATCTCGCTAGTGTCAAAGAGCCTGGTCCTCAAAAAAGACACCGAAGAAGTCCGAGTGCTTCCTCAGAACTGCAACTAGAGAGCATCTCATAGCACTTGCAGAGCATATCCAGCAAGGATCTCCCTCTTACTTCTGTTGTGCATATGCTGATGCTGATCGAGTGGCTTCATGTGTCTGACGGCAGCCTGCCGAGGTGAGGCATGGTAGTCCTTCACAGGGCCCCCCCCCAAAAAAAAAAAAAAAACATAAAAAGTTTACTGCTTACGGCACTATGAGGGGGGGGGGGGGCGGGGCATGGGGAGTTTCGCAGTCAGTCTCAGCAAGGGCAGTGAAGGCAACGTCTCATATGGCATTGGGAGCCCCTTGCCTGCTGCCCAAACAAGTTGAAGGCCATGGACCGGAACCTGGGATCTTTTTTGGGCTTGAGGGTGTTTAAGGCTTGTTTACAGGATGTTGTTCACAGCTCTTAAGTTGAAAAACACACATGCTTGCACTCAAGAGGCTGACAGTTGCCATCGCCCTCCATCTCGAGCATCTGCCTTGTGACAGTGCTGAACGCCAGTTTGAACGCCAGTTTCATCTCCAAACAAAGAATGAACCTATGAGAATCTACGTAAGGAGTACCATGAAAAGCACAGGGTCGGGCACAAATAAACCCACATGAGACCTATAACAGCTGGCCAATCATGCTTCACGAAATCGCTTGCAACCTGAAATATTTTTCAGAGAGCCGGAATCTTGAGTGGGCTGCTTGGAAGCCGAAAGGAAACAACTTGTAAGTTGGATGGGAAAGAGGGGGGTATGTCTCCTGCACACGCACTATTTCAGGACGTCCAGAGCCAAGATGCATGCCAAAAGTCGCAAGGCGCGTCTCAAGACTTGCACCTTTCAAACCTGGAGTTGCCATGGACACAGTGGGATGGATTCGGAACAGGTTCATGATCTTTCCTTCTCTGTTGGACTCTCAAGCTGCCACCTTGTTCGGGGGCTGCAGCTGCCACTTCCTGGATCATCTGCTCGCGCTTCATGGTTCCCATTCGGGACATGCGCAGAGACGTCGCCATCTTCTGGAAGCTATCTTGGAGGAAGCACCAGCGGGTGCTGAAAACCAACACGTTCACAGCATTCGCGTCACAACAGCAGGCATGCTTGTGCTTACTTCGAGTGTTCCAGCACTTTCAGACGGGGTGCTTCGCATCGTTGGACCAGGTGGGTCATCCAGGGCCGTGCGAGTTGGGCTCCTTTCAAGGAGAGAAATGCCCCTCCGGGCCCAGCTCGGGGCTTACAACAGGACTCTCCACATACCTCCGAGCGAACTGGTTGATGCCACGAGAGGCAACCGCAGCCTCTGACAAGCGCCAACCGTACCAAACACATTCAAGCACACCACCGCACGAAACTACGAAGCATGAGTTCCATCTGCGCTCTCGACAGTAGCAGCGCACCTCTACACGCTGGGAGCGGATGGCCTGTGCGAAACATGCATTGTACAGAGAGAGAAAGTCGATCCTGCTTGATTGAGCATCATGCGTATTGACATCCGGACCTCGGAGTCAACTTTCCGGCTGGCGACCAACACAAGGTTTTCCTGTCCGTCAGCCGCCTGACTCACGAGGCGCCGTCCAAGAGAAACTCAACGCGGCTCGTTTGATTATGCCATTCATACATTGGCAGCCGCCCGAGATCTTGTTGCAAGCTGCATCTTGATGTGGCCTCCAGCCTGTCAATGACGTCGCTGGCATTGGAGATGAATGAAGAGCCTCATGCAAGGATGCTTGAGGGGCAACCCTGGGGCGAGCGTGACAAGCGTGACAAGCGCATGGCCTTTGCTTTGAAGCCCACGTTCGGAACTTGCAGATGCGCACGTGCCCATGGGTGGGATCTAGTGCTGACCCGAAGCTTGGCTGCTAAGGAACGCGTTTCGATGTGTCTTGCACGTGATTACCAGGACTCATTGTACGCTGCTTCTAAGCTCCAATGGCTGCGGGGAGATTGGCGTGGCTTGCAAAACGTCCTGATATTCTGCCGGCAACAGGAACCTGCTTTATATAGGCTCTGAGGCTGGAGCATAACTTACTGGGCAGCAACATATCAGTATGTCTCAGCCGGCTAAAGAAAATCAAACATCCCAGCTCCAAGATTAGTCAACTTCCCGTCCTCGAAGCGCTTGGCTTCTTACATGCGGGACCGGTGCGCCGAAGGCCAAAAGCCGTACCACCAGGCCAATGGCCCTACATCAGCCTAAGCCCCTCGACAGGCCCATATGCGGCTCAGACATGGTTTGGGGGGGGGAATCGAAATGAAAACCTCAGGAGTAGGCCAATTCTCATCCTGCAGCACCTGCACCTGGCACCCACCGCAGGCTCTGTGTGCTCGTGATATCTGGGCTTTGGGGAACTGAGATGTCGTCAGCGTAGTCTGCACTACAACGCATACGCCCTTCCTTTGGGCAGAACAAGGGCAACTTGCAATCACGGCATACATGGCACAGAGTTCACACAGGGATCATTGAAAAGACTTTCGGGATCTTTCGGCTATGAAGGCCTGCTTGTTGACCTCCTCCATGATCAGCCTGAGCGCCATAGGGACCCCCACGAAGATCGTGAACTCTAAGCCTTTCTGTTTTTGGGGTTCCGTGAAGCTCTTTAAAGGCAAGGTGCCCCAGAGCAGCGGCGGTGCCAACCATCGAGACAACCTCCGCAACTCTGCAACTCCAGGATGCTCCCCCCAGGATGCTCCCCAGAAAATCTTCGACGCTTCGCAACACTCCAAGTCGCCTGTTCGGCCGCTGGACCTTGTCCTCCGGCCGGCTCCGAGATGGAGATCTTTGCACTGGTGGTCTCCCGTAAGTGCTTAATGTTCGAGCCTCAACAAAGCAGCCACACGGGCACCGCAAGCATGACAGTGCTTAAGTGATGTAGGACAGCACACCCCGTTGCCGTTGCCTCCTTTGCCGATGAGGCCACCGACTGCGGCCTTGGGCACCTGTACTCTCACGACTGTCCCTGATCTTCTCATTCTTTGTGCTGGGGCCCTCGCCAGGACACTAAGTCTTAGTTCCTCCGGCGTGCCGGTGGAGTCACCAGGAGTGCTCTGCGCACACTCGGAGACCTGCAAGCACATGCCGGATGTAGCACCCTATACCTCATTACCTCTTGAATCAGGCCCAACAGCGGTGGCCTTCTCGATGACTAGTCTTGACAGCTCTGTCAAGTGAGAATTTTCGGAAGCCGAGGCTGTCATAATACGGCTGTCAGTTCCTGCCAAACTGAACCGCTGCGAGACGATACTACGACAATGCAAAGCTCGCCCTCCGACAGTTGATCCGAGCGCCCTGGCCTGGGAAGAGCTCATTGTGCTCCGTGAGACTTATCTTGGCTTGCGTCCTGCTTTCCCACTTTCCCAATAGGACATCGGAGAATAGGAGAAGGTCACGCTGAACTCGCAGGTTCGCAGCCAGCGAGAGCACGTGGGGCCTCTGCCGCATCTCAGCCTGCCGTCACTCAACAAGAACGTCTGAAGCCGCGGCATGCTTCACGTGAGCACGTGGAATTCCAAAAAAAGGGAAACCGCCCTTGTAATGATTGTCTTTATCCCTCTGCACCAAGCGGCAATGACGGCGCCGCCTTTGCCGATAATGGCCGAAGCCAGGGCCTGCCCCAGAGCCCCGAAAAATCCCGAAGACTCCTGACAAGCCAGTATCATGCGGGTGTGATGTACAAGGTCAGTTGTTCTTGTCGGCCCAAAACCAGCAGTCACACCTGAACAAGCGATCCACCCTTGAGCGACCACTCTCACGAGCTTCGCTGCGTTCTGGAGGCCATGGGACTACGCTGAGGGGAACGCCAGACCCCTGGCCATGCCTTTGAAAAGTCTGCCGTAGCTCGGCAAAAGTTTGTTTTGGCAGGCATTGCGCGGTTCCTTTGGCGTGTCACCCAAAAGCCCTGCCTGTCCGGATGGCAACTCAAATAATCGCTCTGATGAAGCTGCAATGCATGCACTTCGGACCGCCCCACGGACGTAGCATCAGGGGCATCCCCGGGCCGATGCCATGGCAGCTCAGCCATGTTCTCATCAAGAAGCTTAGGCTTTCTGGCCACTTGGCGCCTACAGTAAGGCCACATTCCACCATGCACATCGATGCCACAGGCTTGTGGTTCATCATGACGTCAAACACGCACTGATACCATACAATGTCACAGCCTCCGGAGTCAGAAACTTCAAGACGCAGGGCATCGTTCCCTGAGAGCTTGCATGGTGAGGAACAATCAGACGGCCTACAACATCTCACTGCATGAAAGACTCAGCTCAAATCGCGATTAGAAGCAATGCGTCTTGAGCCACGGCGATCACCTCGGCACTCATGGCATGACCAGCCTGAACTCCTACAAGGCAAAAGAAGCTATCAGAAAAAGGTGTTCTAAGCAGCCCACCGTCTTCCCAAGTACTGGACCTTTGATTCCAGTGCACAATCCGAACCACGACGCATGATGCACATGCTGACCTTCCGAAAGCCTTTGTCGGCATCCCTTCGCGGTCAGAAACTGAGGCAAGATTTAAATATTCAAGACGAGGAAACGCCACGCAACCTCCCTGCCACAACCCTGCATGACTTGGCATGGCAACAAACATGATCAGTTGCATCAAGCACAGGCATGGCTCTGCGCCATCTTTGCATTACAAGTTGCCGTCTCTTCATACGCCCCGCAGGGCCTGAAAGAACAAGCAACGACAAATGCGACCCTGAACATGAGAGAACAGCCACCCGCGCCTCAAAGTTGTGGATGTTGCACTAAGGTTTGTAGTTGCGATGTGTTGTGGGGTCGTTTCGGTTGTTGGGCGTTTACCACGACTGGAGGTGAAGCTGGAAGCCGCTCACCAATCTCACAAGAATTAAGCTGCAATCACCGTGAAACCTGTGAAGTTTCTTCGGACACTGCATGCTCAGTTTGTCCACTTCCGAAGCTGTGAAGAGTTCTTCCCACCCCAAGCCCCTTGGGAACCATGTCAAGCTGCAGCGGCGAGTGCATTCCCTAAGCACGACTTGCATGAGGCCATGTCCCACTGCTGCACTTTGCATCATGTTTGTTACGGTCCAGAGGAGGTCAAAAGACACGAAGCAAGCACCCATTTTGCCGCAGGCAGACGGAGCTTCTTCGAGCAACGAATTATTGCGAAGGCCTCTTCGTGCACCTCAAAGCCAGCATCCATAGAGCCCACAACCCCACTCCTAAGTCGACTATGGTGCGCAGCACAGGTCGGCTGCAAGCCTCCGCACAGCCTCTGCTGGCTACTGCTTATGTAAACAACGCCCACGGGATTCTTCGAACACAAACGGCATGTAGCAAAGAAGCAGCAGAAAGCATGGATCTGCGTGCGAGATCCACAGATCTGAATTTCCTGTGCTTGTATCGACATCAGGAATGGCCTGCCTGCCGAAAACAAGATCAGCTCCGCACTAGCTGGTGAGTACCAGCGAATTGGATTTCGACAGGCATCAATCCAAAATACAGATGGCAAAGGACTCAAGCCAAACAAGCATTTCAACGCACAGCTTGAGCAGCAAGAGCTTGTTGAAAACATTCGAATCGCATGGGCCACATCCTCTGCGGAAGCTCGCTCCAATTACGCATGTTGAAGAAATATACACTGCCCTTGAAGAAGGGCTCAGACTGCGGCGGGAACATCAAGAGTTCGTCTACTGGCTCTTTGGAAGATATTTCGGACGCGGACAAGACTTTGCTGCTGCCGGACTATTCTAGTTACTGTGGCCTGCGGGTCTGCAGGTGGTGAGGAAACTTACTAACGATCGAGGCTAGCATTGGCGTTGCAAGGGTAAGTTTCCTCTTCTCACAGGCAAAGTATCCAAAGCAAACTTCTTGACTCCACATGAACACTAATGACTGTGCCTGTAGGAAACAGGGGTCGCAGTCCCCGCAGCATCAGAAAAGACTTCATGAAGCTTGTAGACTCTGGGATGTGAAACAACCTCAGTGCCAGGCAAGGCATGCGTCAGACATGACGGAAAATGACAGTACCAAGCCTCGCACACCCTGCTTGTAGTCAAGCATCCCATACATGCCCATACATCCCCATACTACATGCCCATACATGTTACATGCCCATGAAGTTGGTCGCGACCCAGGAGATGAAGCGCCGGCATCAACCCAACCCTGTTTTGGTGTGGGGTGTGCATGCAGAACCAAGTCTCTCCCATCCCCACCCTGCACAAAAAGTGGGAACTCTCAGACTTGGGCACGGAACCGGGGCTATCAGAACGCTTGTACAGAAACCAAGGAAGCCCCCCTCACATCCACCTTGGCCTGTCAGGACCTGTACGGGTACGGAAGGCAAGAATGCAACTTCGGAAATTGAAACTTCTGAAAGTTAGGGTCTCTCGCTCCATGCAAGCGACGTTTTGTCTCAAACGAGGGTCTCGGAAACTGCCACATTGTGTCCAAGATGCCGCGACATGAGGGGGATACAGAGAGTATGTATGTCAACATGTTCTCGCATCTTTGCAGATCATGGGTGGAAATTGGGACTAGGCTGTGCAAACGATGCAAGCCATGAAACTTGATCCCCAAAAAAGTGGACAAAAGTATACAGGCTGCTACTTAAAATTGTCGCTGTCACCGGTCTCACTCTTTCTGTTTGAGCGTCAAACTAGCAAAATGCCGCGCAACCGTATCCCTGAAGCAAGCAGCTAGCAAGCACCTGCCGTCTGGACTGCGACAACTAGCCTAAAGGGACAAGAATCAAGCCCCATCAAAGAGACTACACGAATCTCTGCCAAAATGGGACAGGCTGTTGCCGGATCTTGGGACCATCAGCACACGGGCTTTTCGGTCCGTGCACGCACCAGAACAGTGGGTTGGCGATATCAATTGAGTTGTTTTGATATTGCTTTCGGGTTGAGCTTGCACTTTGCTGCGCACGCTCGCGGGGAGCACCCCGCTTTCATGCGTGAACACGGGTGCACGCGGGACTGCGCCACAGGCCAGCGTGATTTTATCTCCTGCTGCTTGCGCACTCTGCTTGATAAGCTCACAAAATGACACACGAAGTCTTGCAGGACAGCTCCTATGGCATCATGCCGTGCCACCCTCCCCTTGTTCTTCTCATCGGCAAGCCAAGGTGCACATGTTCTCATCTTTCGGGGCCCTGTGCGGCAAGGTCTTAAGTTCTTCAGTCTTAAACAGAACTCGGGGGCTTCGGCCATGATGCTATCCCAAAAGCAGAAAACCTGGAAAGCCAAAGCCCCTCAGCCCCTTCGCACCTTCTCAGAAGCGCCACACCCAGATGACTTCTAGACCTGTCACTGTCAAATGGGGAAAAAAAGCGGATCACCCCATGAAAGCCTTCCGCCACGACTTGCTGAAGCTCCGAAAGCTCCATTGGGGTCCCATGGCTTGCGAGCCCAGATTTCACATTGCAGCCTCGTCCAAGATGGGCTTGACCTCATGCATCTCATGAGCCTCTCGCGTCGGAAGGCGAAGCACATGAGAAGGAACGAAGCTCCCGCAGATCCGCAATAGTCACAATAGTCAGCTGCAGCTGGGAGCACAGGGAGAAAGGAGCCTTGACCTGGGACCTCCAGTAAGCGAAGGAACAGAAGCACACCCAGGCAAAGAACTTCGGGCAATGGCCTCCAGGTCGCGGTCGTGGGGGATCATCTTGTCCGTCATGCCGGGCTGTGGCAGAGCCAGGGCAAGGGAAGGTTTGAAGCAGAGCATGCTCGCGCCCGCCTCCGTGCACTCCATCTGGCAAAGGTGCTCTTTCCATCCCTTTGGGGGGCCAGTCATGGGCGCATGACACAGGATGGCACGTTGACATGCCGCTAAGGTCCAGACGACAAAGACCCGTCGGCTCTTGACAGCAACAAGGACCATCAGGAGAAGTACCACAACTAGAACCTTAGGAAGAAGGTTGCTCCATGAGACGTATTGATCCCTTCGAGCGACGCAGACTAAAGTAGCGCATGGCGATTTTCGCGTCTCACTCCGGGTTGCTCCGCAATGTACCACAATCGTATGCCAGGCTCTCCGAGACACACCCAACTCCGAAGCTGCTTTCTACTCCGGATCCGAGGCGCCAGGAGTGCCGGAGTGAGAGACTGAGCACCTGACACTTGGGGCACACATGCAAGGTGCATGAAAAAGCGCCAGAACGAGGGTAAATGACATCGAGCGATACAGAGTGACACCCCTGTGCCCTTGAGTGCACACCCGCGCCGCCTGCAAGCTGACCTTGGGAAGAAAGCTGCACAAGCCGCTTTCTCAGGTTGCCCTCGTTGTCCTCGGGTTCTCCAAATAATGAGATCGCGCGCAAAAACATGCCCAAAATTGAGACTTCTCGACATCCAACACAGGGTGGGGGGCCATTCTTAGGTTTGGCAATGTTGCGCAGCCCAGCGCATGACCGAGGCCATGGCAACGTAGTACTTCTGATTGAAGCCGTTCTCGACCACTTTCTGCACCAGCAGGGCACACGTGTCACTGAAGCACCATCGAAGAACCGCTCAAACATGGCTGCAGATGCTTGCAGAATGCACAGGTGTCCAAGCACGGAGGCCTGGAAGATTTGGCCGATGTTCTGCCTGAAGCACAACACAGAAAATACTGATCTCAGGATGGTACGACAACCGGACCGTGATTGCACATCAGGCATGATTGCGCAAGCATTCATGCAAAGAAAAAGTTTGGAGTGGCCCAAGCTAAACGGAAGCATCTGAGGGCCCTACCCGAACTTGCGGCCATAAGAGGGGTCCTCAGCCGACCATCTGGAGAGGCTGCTATTAAACTATTCGGCTATCAAGTCGCAACTCTTGTGCTGACACGGATGAGAGAATGCCACTGCATCGAGACGGTGCACATCGGACTGCCCCTCTAGCTAGCAGCCTACTAGCGTGCAGCAAAAAGAAACGTTATGTCAAAATGGCAAAGGTGGGCACAAGATTCGCAAAGACCCCAAATTTCCAGACATCCATCCCTTTCCTCCTTAACAGGGTCCGTCCTTGATCAGATTTTGGTAGCCGCTGACAGTTTCTGCCATATCCGTCATGGCCTCACAGCCGGTGATGCACTGCCACACCAAGCCCTTTCACCGCCGATGCAGGAACAATCGACCAATGGCACCAATGTCATCGCGATTGCAGCAACCCTGCAACCAAAAAGAAACTGCAAATAAGTAGTAGCTGCGGAGGCCCTGGAACTTATCAAGGGGGTGCGCGCGTTGTTTTGCTAACAAGAAGACCCCAAAAAACACCGAAAGCCAACTCTCACCGGCCTCAACCTTGCCGAAGCTTGATCTGGGCTTTGGGATGTGAACCGACATGTCGACTCCCTTGCCCATGCCCTGGCACACCAGAAATGGCAGTCAGGGTGTCCCGTGCTTGGGCATGAAGAGTATCGAAATACAATCCAGGGCATTCCAGGGCCAGTGAGTTCCCACCACGAGATTTGCAAGCTGGATCCACAAACTCGTCGGAGGTTCAGCCATCGCATCTTTGAGCGCCTGAATGTCTTCTTCGCCTTAGGTAAGCGACGAATTGGGATGTCGTTTCATGCATGCCGTCAGGACTTTGGAAGCGACACTCAAGTCTGCCCTGATCAAGGGGGAGGGTTGTTGTCCGGGTTCGCTAGAGAGACCCACCTCTGGCCTGGCCTGCCTTCTGCGACTTGGATTGCGTGAATACTCTCAGCACGCTTTAAGAGACCCCCGACTCCCCCAGCCAAACCCGTACTGTCGCCGTCTCGGCTCCACGCCCAAATTGCACCTCAGCACCACAAAAGAGATGTGAGCCGAGGACTGAAACGCGCGAGGAAAAAGAATTCCAAATCCCAAGACTTCAGAAACATGTGATGCATGTGATGCACATCGGCTGTAAGACGACTAGGATTGCTCCCATGGCTGTCAGGGATGGCCTTCACTGCTTGTAGCACTCCTCTACAGTGGAATGTACAGGGACTGTTTGTGAGGAGCATTGCGATGAACTTCTAGGATCTACGGCAACTGTTTGCGACGGTTGTCTCCATTCTGCGCCACGTCTTATGCTTGATGCCCTGCAGCCTGGGAGCATCTTCAGAGCACGAGGCATCTGCATGGCTGTATACCTCAGAAACATCCGGGTACCGGGAGAGGCTTGAGAGAGCTGTCTTCCCAATCCAGTCCTTTTGGAATGCTAAGCTGAGAGCGCCAGCATCGTGGCTTGCTTCTCCTTCTCCTCCTGGTCAGTTCGCTAAAACTCGGGTCCCCGAAGTCTTCCGTTATGGGGTCCGGAGACCAATGCTGAGAGAAATGACCAGTTGCGAGTCATGGGTTAGGAGGCCCTTAAGTGCGGTTAGCTTTCAGTGCTCTCTTCAATCCAACATATCCCCAACTCTTTCCCTTCGGCCTGCGAGGCAGGCATGCCCTGCTTCCCGTAGAACTGCATCACACTGGCCCACATCTGCACGGCAAAGTATGGTTATTCCAGCTACATGCTTGTCAGAAAGCAGATACATGCACATGCACACCTTGCAGATTCAAACTTTGGCTTTCCTCGAAAAAAGGCGGTTTCTTCATCTTTGTCCCACTGGCAGGATAGTGACTACGCGGAATATGTGTTGCTCTTACTTGCAGGGAGTGTTGGGCTCAAGGGGTAGGTTGAACAACGTCCGATCCTGTCTCATGTCTACGACTTGGTCTCCGCGACCCTGGCAACTGTAAGGCTTAAGAAAAGGGGACCAGGTGTAGGCAGAAGTTTGGGAGAGCTAACGTATCATGCATGATATATTCATATGTATATGTAGAGAGGGAGAAACACATACATACAGACATACGTACACACACGCACACACGCACACAATGTCCACTGCATGCTGAAAAATACAGAAACTGCACCTCAAGCTCAGCTTTCACACAGCACGCGAGTCCTGCAAACCCCATCAATGAAGCATTAAGCACCGCACAGACTGGAACAGCCCCAGATTGTTGCCGACGCACTTGTGGAGGTCAATTTGGATGCCGTTCTCAGCTGCTGGACGAGGGGATGGCAAGTTGAGAGGCTGAATGAGATTGATTCATGGATGAAACTTTATCAACAGCCGAGCTTACCTTTGAGAATCTGTCTCATGGCTATCTCACGCACCTTCCCTGAACAACGCATGACTGTCGCCGACATCTAAGCTTCGGACAGGCTCCTCGGGTGTCTTGATGGTCGCTGTCATTCCGGGGCCTCCGTCCACAAGGTCATCCCGCAGCCGGACCAATTTGACCACCACGGCACCCGCACATCTCAGATGCTGGGATTCAGGCCAAAGAAGCCCTTCATGAAACCACCCTCGGGGGCCCAGGAGAAAGTGACCACAGACCCCAAAGGCCCAAAGGGCGCAGAGAGCAATTCTGCAGAGCAGAACTCGGTCCTTTTTCTGTGGCGCTCCGAAGAAGCTCCGACTACCACATCGCCTGCAGCTGGGCCCTCACGCTCTCGAGGTCGGCCTTTGCTGCATTCTTCTGGGTCTTGCTTCCAAAAAAGAAGCCCTTCACACCCGAGTTCTTATGTATGTCATGTGCATCGTGAAGCAGCTCCTTCCACAACTCGAGCAACTTCATGAAGTGCTGGAAGTCTGGGCTGCAACGCTTCTCGTCTGCCTGATGCTTCAAGGGTTTCTGACACTCGGGGGTAGAGAAGCTGAAGGAAGAATACTCTTCCGAGTGGAAGCGGTACTTCTTCTGGAAAGCATCAATTTCCTGTATGTACAGGGACTTTGGGATGGCCACACCAGCAGTGAAGGTGAAGACTGAAACCGTGGGACACGTCTCCAGCTGCAGGGCATCCAGGCAGTGCTTGTCGTAGTGTGCACGATTGAAATCATCTCCCACCCCGTAGGCACCACTCATGGTCAAGTTCCTGAGCATTCCTCGCGCATCATCGCGGAACCTGCTATCGCTGGTAGGGTAGTCGGCCAAAGGGGTGACGCAGCAAAGGGTTCGGGCTGTCTCAGATGCTTGAAGAGACACGCCTTGATCCTGGTCCTGCCGCAAAGCCACCGAGAGCGCCACCAAGGAGAGAAAGAATGTAGAGGACAGCTGCATCACGACACTAACTAAGGCGAGCAACGAAGGATTTCGCAAGCTTCACAACCAGCTTACCAGTCTGCAAATGCTCTGAGCCAGGCAATGGCAAGACATGATGAAAGCACAGAGACACAAGCATCCATCACAGAGCCCATCAACAAACTCGACCTGCCCTACTATGCACGGTGGGACTCTCCCGGCACTGTGCATGTCAGGGCCAAACCGTCACGTTCACCAGCGACTTCTCGTCTGGAAGGGCCTTGCATGTACCACCAGCAGGTCAGGCTTGCGCAAGTCACATATGGTGCTGGATCGAGGAATGAAGCGCAACGTACGCAGAGGTGTTCGCACCCTCACCGAAACCGAAGCCTGAACACTCTTGAGAACAGGTGAGTCAAGGGTGTCTTCTTGCAACCCAAGGCTTTAGCCTTGCCTTCATCGAGATGCCGTCTGCATTGTTAAGAAGCATTTCTCGCATCACCTGAATGCAAGGTCTAAGATTTCCCTCTGTCTGCTAGAAACCATGTTCGGTCTCTCTGGCAGACAGCATTAGCGGCACATTCGCATACCACGAAGCTACTTCTCATGACCCCTGATCTACCTGTTCTAACCAAAAGAAGGCTTCGAGACATCTTGGTCCAAGTCACAGTGCCAGTGGCTTGGCCAAACTTCACAGCATCACCGTCGTGGTATGCAGTGACGGCGTCCTCAGCCCCATGTTGCGCAGATGATACATGCTACGTTGCAAGATGCCCTCCAAGGTTGAATGATCTGAGCCCGGGGCCGCCATGTGGCCAAGGGCGTTTGGGCCGTTCGCAATGAATGCTTTCTGCATCCACGCAGGATTCCTCGTGGCATCGACCCATGAACTGGCAACATATTTCAAGCCGCAGTAGTAGGCCACGCAAGCTGGCACCACGAAGGTAGACAGCTGCAGTGGAAACCGCTGGGTACACAGGGTCCATGCATACGGCGGCACGCGGCCGAGTACTGCTAGCTGGGGAAGGGGTGACTAAATAGCATCGGCAGCGACAAGGCACGTGACTCAACTACATCCTTCCTATGCCACTCCATCGCATGGGCCCTTGGGTGACGAGTTCGTACCACAACCAGACCCTAGTACAGCAGCCAGAGCCCCTTCCTACCGCAGCCCAGGCTTGATTTCAGCAACACCGAGGTTCTTGGAGCGCATAATCTGGACGCACAGGCCCAAGAAATCAAGGAAAGATGAAACAGGACCTTGACAAGACAGGCCTCGAGACACATCGAGGCTCTGCAGTAACATGTCTACGTGTGCCCTGACACGAACAACATGCGAAGACAAGACACAACGCCCAGATGCACGCGTCGGCTGGGCATTGATGCCGCACAACTGTCTTGCTTCTGATGCTGCTGCTGTTGCCTGTCCGTCGCTGTCGCCGTCGCTGTCGCCGTCGCCGTTGCCATTGCCGTTGCTGTTGTTGGTGCTGCTGCTGCTGCCGCCACCGCCCACCCCCCCCCCCCGCCCGGTGGCTTGCACGTCAACCGGCCCTTCAGAATGCGCATGGATTCTCTTTGCCAATAAACAAATTCTAATCTGCTACGAAGCCTCAACGGCTGGCTTCCCACAGCCGCACTGCAAGCCCGAAAAAGTGCGCACAAGTCAGTTCGGGGTAAGATGCATCTTGGTCGCTCTTCATCTACGCGCAGGGATGTTGATTCGAATAGAGTATCCATATTATGGGACGATGATGCCACAGCGCAAAAGTTACGCAAACTGTCTGGCTGAGAATGAAATTTGAAAGAAGCACCTGACCCTGCTAAGGGAAGCCAAGAAGCTGGGCACGTGCTGCAGCTGTCTTCAATAGCTGCTGAGCATCACCTGCAGCGCATCTCAGTGCGGGCTTTGAGAGGAAATCGTCGAATAGCTGCGGTCGATAGCTTATTGCAACATGTGTGCCAAAGAAAACATTGGTCAACTGCCATTCCTTCGCAAACGTCTTCGGTGCTCAGGCTATACTTGCAAGCCGCCGGCATTTGGCCGTCCGGCTGCGATGCATTGTGAGTCCAAAGACGGTATGACCAAGCAAGAAATGCAACCTCCAGCAACGGCTCGGAATGGAAGCCCCGCAGGCCTTGCAGGCATCTCTGCATGACCTTGTGGCTCAGGCCACCCAACTCCTGGACCTCACAACTTGCTCGGACTATGACATGCTGCACCGGGACCACAGGCTCGAGCGGCAGCACAGCTCTAAATCCCAAGCACACGCTTCCGCAATCTCTGCCTTGGGTTTGCTGAGCAACCCACCTGCTTGGCCAACTGTGCCGCCATGGCTGCTCCCTGCCAGAAACATGCACCAACATCTCCGCGAGCGCGGTTTTTGCGCGGCATGTCCTAGCCCTCGAGGCGGTAGAGACAAAGACACATGCATACTATGATGCCCGAATGCAAGCACAGAGCGCATCTTAGAGTTCTTAGCCCAGCTCAGCAGTCTGCGAAGAGAGGTCAACTCTCGAGTGGGGGCGGAGGCGTGATGAGGCTCTCTCTCTCTCTCTCTCTCTCTCAAGATCAGATGGCTAGCAAGGAACAATGTGAGCACTGAGGCATGAGCGCCCATCATCATCATCTTGGCAAAAGGTTCAAATCATGTTCTAAACATGTTGAAGCGTCTCAAAGATGTGCTATACCGGCATCTTGAGCGAGATGCCGCAACTCTGCTACAGAGCTTAAGCTCCACATAAACTCAAAATCCTAGAAACCAGCTCAAGCTCCTGGCCGGATCGACGCCGGCAGCGCTTCCACCTTGGAAGCTTGCACACGTTTGAGGTTTGTCTTGCTGTAAGTTGCACCAGGGGCGCTGTAGCTGCAGAGGCAGATAGGCCCCAATTCCCCCTCCCCCCCAACGCGGACTGTCAAGTTGCACTCGTGCTCTTGCCCGCACACACAGCAGATGGAAAAGGAAGGCCCGCACCACCTCCCATGGCCATGCCTTCCATACCCGGCATGCCTCCCATGCCGCCCATGCCGCCCATGCCTTAGACTGCTGAAGGGCTGACATGATTCACCTGCATGTGGTGGGTAGGGCACTGTTGGGCTTGGTCCATGAGCGCAGCTAGTGATGGAAGAAACCAAGAATGTGCAAAGTTATGGGTCAATGGGTCTTATGACGCCGTGTAGGCTGTCGGCATGCAAGAATCTTGATCAAACAGCAAGTGCATCGCCTATGCATCTTCCAAAAGGCTTGCAGACCGCCAGAAACAGAGAAAAGCTCTAAGATCCACGCCCCCCATTCCCATCATTTCGAGCCGTCTTCCCTTGCAAGCATTCGATGCTGCTGACATGCATGGCAGTGACTATTGAAATGTATGACAGTGACTGCTTTGAACTTGATTCTCAATACATCTGCCATTCCCGTCTGCTTGTTGATCTTCTTTTTGCTGATTATGATACTACATATTCTCATGTGCATACACATGCTCTTTCTACTACTATTGGGTATTGATACTCAGTATTATCGATAGCAATATCTTTTATCACAAATCTTATACCACTTGTTCTTTTCACCGTAATTTAAGTCATCGAGAAGTAGTGGCTTTTGATCCAAAAACTTAATCAACTTGTGTTTCTTTTGTTGTCTTTGTCAAGTAAACTTGTATTGTACTACGATTTGTATGATGAATATAGAAGAATGGCTATCTTAATATCTAAAGTAAGGCTTTTGTGGCAACGCATGACAGAACAGGAAGCCGGAAGCACAGGAGCCTTGCCGGCATATGAAAGCTTAGGGACGACGAGGCCAGCACAGCACAGGCGTGGAAACTGGGTGGTGTGTCTTAGAATCTGCGCCTGCGACATGCCAAAGATCTTCATCATATCGTTCACCTCGGGCTTGGATCCAAGATTAAGGTTGAACAGTTGAACGAAACAATAGGAACTTACCGATGATCTACGTGCGGCCAACGTCACACCACCGACAGTTGTCGCAGGTGCCGGTGTCGCTGCAGGCGCTGTGGGAGAGTCCTGACTTCACAAAGTTGGGGAGATACATCAAACAAGATATGAACTCCAGAAACCACCGACCGTCTGCTCTACTGAAGCACCTTCTCCATTGAACCACTCTGTGGATAAGACTCAAGAAGCTGACTTGCACCTCTATGAGATATGCGGCCCTCTTCGAAAGGTTCAGACATTCCCCTCTATGCCCCGTCCTGGTTCACGAAGCCTGCAGGACGCAAGTCTTGGGGCGACAATCAAAGGGTCAAGTCCGCAGCCAGCACCCGCACCCAAAACCAACAAGCACTGAGCACTGCACGTCCTAACGACTGAAGTGAAGCCTAACCCAGGCCTGGCCTTTGAACATGTTGAACGGATTGGGTGGGGGCTTGGCACCCTGCGACTCGGCTTTGGATGCCTGAACAGTGGCTCTTTTCATAAAGGTCACATGATTGCCCGTTTCCCTGTCGGCATGGCTCTCAGAAGACAAGGCTGTGCAACTTAGGCAAAGGACCGAGTTGAAGATGTCGTCAAACATGGAGTTGGCATCATCTATCTTCTGGTCTGCCTGGCATTCACAGTGCAGAAATAGCCTTTCTGTTTTTTTATCCCAAGAAGTACATGGTCCAAAGGTTTTTCTAAGTGCTGGTTCAGCTTTGCATTCTTCGAACCTTCAGGAAGGGGAGCTTCGCCATCCGAATCTTTGAAACACCTACTACCTTCGGCCGATCCTCTTTCATGCCATCGTCATTCCCGAACATTCCCGCGCACGGAAGGCCCTCCCTCATTCCTTGTCGCTCCTGAGAAACACCCGTAAGACATTCATGCTACGAATGACAACAGCTGAGAGTTACGCAGTTGCACCATCCTTTTCAAAATTTTGAGCATACGTCTCCCCAAAAGAATGCCGAACTATGGCGCCTTGCTTCAAGAATTCGCTACATCACGCTGAGGTGCACAGGCTCGTGCAAACCAAGCCGGCATTGCTCCGTTCTTGGGCGGTGCCTGCTACAAGTACAGACTCAGGTTACACGGCTACACATGCTGCTACGAGCGAAGGTTGCACTGCCAGGCTGTAGAGCGTAGATTCAAATTGGGTAACCCTTTGCAAAGATGTTGCGGGAGATTCTCGGCAAAGATTGGATTGCCAGCAGTGCATGAGTGTCCCGTTGCAGCAAATGGAATTTTACAAGACTTTGCTGCAAGACACCTCTCTGTTTTGGTGGCTAAAGCGAAGCACTTCAAGCTGCCGTTCACGCATAAGCTGCAAAAAGACTGCCTGCTGTGCGGTCATGCCAGGCATCATCGGCGGCTTGTTCCTGGCACGTGGCCAACTGATGCACATCTGTGGGGTGATAGGGTGTATCCTCCATTGCCGACAAGAAAATGACTCCATGAGCTCCTCGTGTTACGCATACAACAACGACACTTTCCTCAGCTGGCACGCTAGCGCAGCGGCACAAAAGAAACGCTGCAAGTCATGACTTCAGATCACATGACACACACCGAGCGCACGCTCTTCCCGGCGACGCCCGTAAAATCGCACGAGCACCGGAGCTTTCAGGGATTTGCGGGTTCGAGGAGCTCGTTTGGAGCTAGCGCTTGCCAGATCCGCCAGCCCCAGAAGCTGTGGGGCGAGCGCCAGTGAAGGGTTTTTGCCGCTCTCGCAGACGTCGGCTCAGGAGAAGCCAGGAGGCAGTTTGCAGTGTGTGTTCTGCAGTGGCTCCGAAACGAATACAAGCACTTGAACACTTAGACCGGCGGCCCAACCCAAGAAAGCCACGAAAACCAAGCCCATAGGGCCCATACCAAGGCAGAGTGGTGGAGGCAGTGTCGGAGAGGCTCTCAAGGAAAGTCCGGGCAGGCTGGGCACTGCAAGAGAGGGGCGCACAAAAAGAGTCATGTTTACGAGCTTGGCTCGTTAAGCCAACATTGTCTGCTCCACCCGACATTCGAAACACTCATGAACTGCTCGCCAATCATGACGATGTTCTGGGCCACCTTGCATGCGGGAGACTCTCTTGTCGTCACAATATGTCGCCAAACGTCAAAAGAACAAATGTTGCCCATGTCAAAACTGTCACGAAGTCTGGGCAATGCAGAGGTAACGGAGAAGCTGAGATGGAAACCGCTGCTGCCTGGCCTTGGAAACCAATGCGCGCGTTGAGGCGAGACACGACAACTAAGCCCGCACCCATCTGCTCCCGTCTGCAGCAAGGGAAGCATGGCCTTCAAAACCCACTCTGCGACATGGAGCCTCTTGCAAATCACTGGCCTGCCACTAGGATGTCTTGCATCTCGCCCCCTGCGCCCTCTTGTACAGCCAATGTCCCAGATGTGCGGCTATCTCAACCGTCCCCTCATTCCAGGAGCCGGCTGTTGACAACCAATCTCGTATGTGACACACATAAGCCCAAAGCTGCTGCGCTACTGCGCAAAATGGGCCCATCATCAAGACAAAGCTGGCAGGAATCCAGAGAGTGTAAGTCCCGTGCTGCCCAACGCAGACGTACCCTGCTCCAGGCACTGACGCTCACCTGTCAGATCACTAAATCTCAGGTTTTCCACCTCTAGGATAAATCATGGCCCACATCGACATGAGCAAGGTAGCTACCACGTGTGAACACGGAACACCATTCTGCGGGCACTCTCCTTTTTGCGGGGCTAACTTAACCCTCCCAAGGCGACCTTGCTGAAGTTGCTTGTGCGCAAGGAAGGAGTGGATCATGCCTGGCTGTGGCAGTGCAGTCACCATCTAGCTCGTGAGCCGCATGGGGAAAGCAATTGATCACAAGCTTCATCCGGGAAGAGGAAGGAAGCATTCCTGCCCCAGTTCATGACTCAACGTGCCTTGAAGGACAGTCGCTCCATTCTGGCACAACGCAGAAAATAGCACATGGCACATCACACACCAAGACATGAGTTGCTTGAGGATGGATCTACGTCAGTCGGAGAATCAAAGAGTCTTGGAGAGCAGAGGACTCAAATTCGGCCATCCATGCCCAACATCTCAGTCAGGCACCTGTGGTGTCAGAGCGAAGCCCTTGGCCCTTGGCTGCCGAGCATGCGAAAGCTTTGTGCCCCCAGCTCAACTAAGTCACTAAGCAAACAGCGAGCATCACTAAGCTGGACAGCAATCTCACACACCGAATGAAGGAGGCATGCATCACTAGCTGCGTTGGACAAGCAAGCAGAAAAGCTGAAGCGTAAGCGCTATGATGACCTACGACGACAATTTGCCGCCTGGTGGCTCTTGCTGCTTCGGAGTTGAACCGAAACCGCTAAAGGGGTCCCCACCAAAAGGATCGTCACCTCTCATGAGGCTGAGCTCAAGCTCTGCTGCAGCAGCACAAATCATCGATGTGGCAGGATTCAGAAAGCAACCACTGAGGATCTGGCTCAAAGATGCAAAGGGATCGGAGCCGGAGCCTACCAGCGTGCAATACTACTTTCAGATGCAATGCTACTTAACAAAGCTGCGCCGTCAAAGCAAAGCTCCCAGTGTTCAAAGGATGTCCAGGCACCTTGGGCCTGGCCCGGCTGGACCATCTGGCTTTGTGCCTGCGCAGCAAAGCTGCGGCGCTTGAAGCTTCTATGCGACAAAACCACTGTTGTGCCTGATTCACAACATTGTTCACCTGGCCGAACGGGCTGTTGCTCCTCGCGCCAAGCACAAGGAATGTTGGAATCACAGCTGCCGGAAGATGGGCACAGAGCTTCCTTTGTTCGAAGCCTAAACTCAATGGTACGCTTCAAGCATGACCAGAAATTCTGAGCCAGCGGCACACCATTGCTGGAGTATGACACGTCACCAAAACTGAATTTGAGTCTTCGCGGCTCCTGCAGAATCAGAACCCACATTGTGAACATGATCACTGCATGACTGCCAACCATGCTAAACTCATGAAACAAGCAGCAAAGCTTGCACAAACGACAATGGCACACAAGAAAGCTTTTGCACAAGCACATGCAGAGAAAAGCGCAGGTGCATAAGTGCCCGCCTGCGCCGCTGCGACAGCCTAGATTGAGCTTGCATGAAAAAGCTGCAAACATCATCCAGTGGTCCGGTGAAGACAAAGAAGAACCGTGAAAGTGACATGCCAAAGCCCGACACCAGAATGGCCAGGTATCTCAAGGCCATGGCAGCGCCCTCAGCAAGCACAGGCATGCCGGGTGTGTAACGAACTAACACACGAGCGCAGCCAAAACTAAGCGCATCCTTTGGGCAAACCACAGTGCAGAGAACACACGCAGACGGGATTTCAGTTATTGTTCAACAAGAAGGTAGACACGGGGACGAAAGCGTGGATAACTCTGGTAGCTACACCTTGCTAGAGCAGACACAGGGTTTCAGGCTTCACTTGCAGACATTGTGAAAGAGTCGAGCTGAGTCAGGTGCTCGCATGGTCTTCCAGGCTTCACTCAAATCGTCCGGCTGAAGCCAAAAAAACGGGCAGAAAGCACCCGCAATCACAGCTGACAGACGTTAAAACAACATTGCAATGCATCCAAGACAACCATGGTTCCTTTCCGCATCCCTCCCAGTATCCCAAGAAGACTTGTAGGAGTTGTTGCTTTGCAACATCTCGTTCATCTAGACAACATCCACTCCCACGACGTCCGACGCAACGTGTTGCGCAGCTGATTCCAGTTCTCCACAACATCTCTGAACTTGCCTACGTGAAGCTTCTGGTAACCCGGATACTGCTTCAGCGGCATCTTGGCATGAGAGGTGCAGGGCGAGTCGTGCAACAGAAAATTCCTGACTGCTCCAATGCTATCCGTCATGTTCTCATAAAAGACCGTGTGGACGCGCACACCCTTTCGTCTTGCATCAGCCAGTATTCTTCTCACAGCCTTGAGATTCTGCTCTTCTCTTGCCAAGTCTTGGAGAATGGTCGATGTGTTGATGGAGATCTTCATGGCACCAGCCAACTTGGCGAGGCTCTTGTTTGTTGTGACAGCAAGCTTGTTTCGTTTGTTGGCCTCGTTTGAGAAAATGCGCCGTAGCATATTCAGGCGCTGCACCCAAATAAGACGAACACCATGCTTGGCTACCCAGTCCCCAAGCCAACTGTGCCAACAGGGGACAAACTCTTGATTCAGCTTCCAGTTGAAGCCCCTGGCCACGGCACCTTCTCGGAAAGCCCGAGCAGAATGCACAAGTACCTCTTGTGCGGTGCTGGGAAACATGCCCAACTCAGAAACGTTCATATCTGCCCTGAAGAAGATCTCCAAAGCATCTTTGCGCAGTTCCGGCGTCCACGACCCATGTATGAACAGCTCAGACTGCATGTTGATGCAGGGGTGCCGATTTAGTTCCAAGGCTAGAAAACTGGTCCCTGAACGCTGCATTGCTAACATGATGGCTGCAACATGGCGCTTGGCGATGAACGGTTCTGATTTTAACTCAGCGCTGGCTGACGAATGTGAAAGTTGTTTGAGACCGGTGCCAAACTGAGATGGCTCATTGCTTTCATTTCCATCAAATAGTTTGTCAGAAACCTGGCTTTCAGGAAGCTGCAGCATGATGGCCGCAAGCAAAAAGGACCTGCCTTCCCCCAACAGGCTTGAGGTCACCACGATGCAAAGCATCGCCATCGATGAGACAAGCGCAATCCAACCGAACATGCGTTGGACACGCATGTTGTCTCCAGCATCACATTGTGGCGGCCCAGCACATGATCTGAAACTTCAACCTTCAGCCTCCCTCTCCGGCCAAAGATGGCTCGATCACTCGGTGAGCTTCTACGTGTGGGCTCGATCGCTGCAACATGTCGCAGATCATGACAGGCACTCTGAAAACCACAAACTCGCAGCCTTCATATGCCAACTTTGTATGCTATGCTTTATGGTTGCCATGTAAAACTTGCTGCTCAAGCATATACGACACATACATGATCATCCACACAATCAGTGCGACTTACTATTGACATGGGAATCTATTTTGGACACAATGAGCCGAGATGGCGATACGGTAAGCAGTCACCGGTGTGTATCTACAGATTTCTCCAACTCCGACCAATTTCTCCAATGCATCTGATTCCCGCTGCAGTCCCTGGAGTCTTTTCACGTCCTGCTGATATTGCAAGTTATGACTGCTGCAGTGCCACTGGAGTGCCCTGAATAAGTTGTGCAGAAGTGGTCTGCTGGATTCCCATTGCTGTCGCTTGGAGGTCCATTCAAAGCTGCACATCCCTGCACCTTCAATGTTAGCTTGCATCATGGATTCTACCTGCGATGCCCATTGGCTCGGCAGTTGGCGGTCGGAACTGCCATTCAGTCATGCTTGGGCTCCCCTCTGACATCCATTCCCATTTCCATGGACGTGGTGGCACTTTGTGTTTGACTGCGACAGCGTCTTCGGTTTGACGGGTTGAAAAGGCACCAGCTTGGGACGGAACTTTAGCTTTTTTCAGCAGCTTCAACGGACTACAGAGCAAAAGCATGAGGCTCTTGGGGCGTCAAACAGCGAGGGGTTTGGTGCTGATTCTGAACTTCAAGTTTTTACCGAACTCCACTACGCCAACCCAATCCGCGAACGAATTAAAGAATGTAGTGTATCAGCTAGATGGCACGATGCTAGCGGCCAGGCTTTTGCAGACATTGGACTTGAAGAAGTATGCTGGTGTCTTGGAAGACTTGGGCGCAAAGAGGGTTGAGGAGTTCAGATATCTCGACAATATTGCATATTGGGGAATGGCTCCCGGGCTCCAGTTGTGCCTCGTCAGCTCATCAATGAGGTGGTCCGTCAGGAGGAGCCGCCCCACTATGCCGAGGAGAAGAAGACTGAGCTTCTTCGTTCTCTTTTCGAAGGCCATCGTGACGGACCGCAAACACTGGCTTCTCCCACCGCGTCTATCTATCCAACAGCTCAATCTCCTTCTTAACAGTGACGACGTAGACACATCCTTTGAATGCTCAGTGTTGAAGTTCATGAGTCTGAGTCTTCTGTTTTTGCACGATGGCATTCCGTCCCTCAAGCTCAAGACTCCAGACTCGCGCGACGGTTTTGTGTTGTATCATCTGCATGTTAGCACTAAGTTGTTCGATCTTTTGGTTCGCCTGCTGCATCTAACTACTAGATTCGCTGCCAAACCAGTTTTCCCGCCAAGCGTTCGTCCCACTTGCAACAATTCTGATCTCACTGTCTCCAGTCTGCTTACAGCTCTATTAGTCATGCGCTGCATCTCGGCACCGAAGCCTTCAAGATTTGCACAAACCGGCCCAAACCATTTGCAGTGTGACATCGGTTCACATGAAGTTCTTTCCATCATTCTCACTGCATCACCAGTAAAGATTCTCATCTCGTTCACATCATCCCCAGCTGCATTCTTTGTTGTTGGAGTTTCACATGCTTCCGCTGCACTGTGCATTCGCAGTAGCATTGGCAGCACTCTGAGAAATTTGATGATCAGTGCAATCAAGCCACCCGCAGCCAAGGTTGCCAGTGTGGTGGAACCAGTGCTCTGATTTTGTCTTGGGTCTGACGGCTTCCGGCATTTGTACATGCTGTAACGCGTTTTGCATACCTGCTTGGTTCGGGGATTGGTGTAAGTTTTGGAAGCCCAGCGTCGAGCGAGAGCTTGAGGGAGCTGCAAAGCCGCACAACCACAGGCTTGTAGGTCACGAAAGAGCGTGACCACAGGTCGAATGTCCATGTGAACACCGTGATCACTGTGACTTCACGTCTGTGATATGCGTTTGCCCAGACAAAACATGCGATCACAGGTCCCATGATTCTTTGTTGGACTTTTATTACTGCGTATGCAATGCAAAGCAAAGCTGTCCTGTGATCACGTGGTTAGTGCGAGGAAAACGCGGATCCTTCACTCGCAAGCTTATGGTCACGTGGGGTATACACGAGATGCGCCTTGTGACCAGCTTGAGCACTCGAGGCTTGTGCACTGTTTTGCAATATAATTCCTGCGAGCGTGTCGTTTCCCAGCGATTCGGCCTGTGAGTCTGTGCTCACTGCCTTTGAGTTGAAGCCCACGGGCTCTGTGCGCAAGGCAACAGCTCCATCTGCCCCGACGACCACTATGCTGATGAGCGTCACTCGCGAGCTAATTTGTCATGAACATTACGTTCTGCAATCACGCCATGAAGCATCGAGCGCCGGGCGCTGGTTTGTCAATATTGAGCAGAGGCACGGGGATTGCCCCGACTTTTTTCTGCGGCTTTGCAAAGTGCACTCCAAAGCAAAGTGGATCGCCGTGGTTCAGTCAACGCACACTGCATGACCTAACCTGTGTCGGTAGTGGAGAAGCGAGCCACCTAGACCTAGAACCCCTACGGGTGGGGTCCAGGGTCTAACAACGCTTCTCACTGGCAATGTCTCTTTTCCACGGGTGCTGCTTTGGGCAAGTAGGCTGCAGGCAGGGAGATCCTCGAGGCGTAGGATCTCACAGGCAGGCGGTCATTTACCCCCTATGAATGCAGGGCTACTCCACTTTGGGAGGCGGTGCAGCGTACCTAAGTGGGCTACTCCTCTTTGGGAGGCGTTGGATCCCTGCTTGAGCAGGCAAGCGGCCCGCAGAATGAGTTTGAGCTGGGCAAAGGGCGGGTGGGCGAAAAACACAATTCAAGCGGGCCCCCTACAGGTTAGGTCAAGGCCAGCTGAGCCAAGCTGCAGCATGGGCGACACGAACTGTCATGATTCATGCGTGCCAAAACACTTGGGATAAAATTACCCATAGCATTCAGTCAACGCACACTGCATGACCTAACCTGTGTCGGTAGTGGAGAAGCGAGCCACCTAGACCTAGAACCCTACGGGTGGGGTCCAGGGTCACGCTTCTCACTGGCAATGTCTCTTTTCCACGGGTGCTGCTTTGGGCAAGTAGGCTGCAGGCAGGGAGATCCTCGAGGCGTAGGATCTCACAGGCAGGCGGGCATTTACCCCCACTTGAGAGGCCCAAAAAGGCACGCGAGTGGTCTGGCTAGATGCGGGGGCCTGGGCGATGTCGAGGAGGCCTTGGCTCCAGTGCACGTGGGCATCGGCTAGGCTAACTTCGCGCGTGGCCTTCTGCAAGTGTGCGAGGTGCACGGGAAATCGCTGGGCCAGGCTGGAGTTAAGAAACTTGTTGAGGCGATTCCGGCTGAGATCGTCGGCGTCTGTATTCTTGATCCCAGGAACGTGGCCTAATTCGAGGGCTAGGCCTCGAGCATGGGCCCATGAGGCGACCTTCTCCAAAAAGAAGGAGAGCGGAAAGGCGGTGGTGAAAAGTTTATTAATGGCGGCTTGTGTGGGGCTGTTGTCACTGTGAGTTGCGACACGGAGCAGCCCGTGGCCTCGTAGGCCATTTGCAAGAGCACCCACTGGGCCACCGTCTCAAGGCAAGCTATGTATTGCTGGGCTTCTTTGGTGAGAAAGGGCCAGGCAGCGCGCAGTTCATGTATGTGCCACTGTTGGGCGAACCAGAAAGTTCGCGGGCGTGGAAAGCCAGCCCCCGATGCCGACGGTGTGACCGTCGGCCATAGCGTCTGCGGCTGAGAGGCTGGTGAGGAGAGGCGGTATGGCGAGTGGCACCGTGAACTCATGATTGAAACACTGTGCAAGCCAGTGGATGGCGGCCTTGCTCTCGTTGCGTAGGGCGAAAAACACAATTCAAGCGGGCCCGCCTACAAGTTAGGTCAGGGCCAGCTGAGCCAAGCTGCAGCTGGGCATGGGCGACACGAACTGTCATGATTCATGCGTGCCAAAACACTTGGGATAAAATTACCCATAGCGTATAGAGGAAACAACAGTTTTAACAGCACTACGCGATCTCCGCTGCCGCAATACGTGCAAATACCGGACGGTTAACACCCAAAGCAGATGTTACAAGATGCTTCGAGGACTTCTCCAGTTCTGTGAAACACAATGGGCTTCCTGATTTGTTCGTCAATATTTCGCCCAGCGAGCTTGGGTCTTTCCAGTGTTCCCGAACCCTGGGTTCGAACTGGGGGGTGAAAACACAACTCTTGAACCCAGGCTAGGCTGAACTCACGGTTGGAGCTGCTGGAACCCAGGGTTCATTTTCAAACAAAATTTCCAGTTCCCGAACCTAGACAAAAACTAACCTCTAAGTGCCCAGGCTAGGCAAAAGCTATAGGACCTATTGTGTCTTCAGGGGCGGCATGCATGGAATCCGAAGCAGGCCCCATTCCTAGCCTAGACTCCTCCCCCGCAAGGGCAGACCAAGTGACCAAGTGATAATGGCTATCTTGTTAACTCCCTTCGACATCTTCATCATGTGATAGTGCACGAAAACCTTCTCCCTTTCCCCAATTGGCGTTGTGGGGAACCAGGTGGACTGCATGCTCTGTGCACTGCAGGTTCTCAAGGAAAATGTGGAATCAAGCGGAGGAGGAGGAGGAGGAGGAGGAGGAGGAGGAGAAGGAGCAGCAGCAGCAGAAGGAAGAGGGAGGAGGAGGAGGAGGAACAGGTGAACAAACTGTTTTGTTGCTGCCTTGCCACTCAGCTTCTTCCTGCAGAAGAACGCCTCATGATCACGCGCAAGAGGCCTAGCACTTGAGGTTGCGCATATACCAAGAAAGAACTCACGCCGACGACCTTGATCGAAATCGTTTGCGCAACTTCGTTCACAAGACTTTTATTACGACAGCCAGCTAAACTAAAGCAAGCTCACAGCGAGACTGTTCTTTTGACTGGTGGTGCAACGGCTGAAGCAGTGTAGGCAGAAAGCTGAAGCAGCAAAGCTGTTGCTGGAGCCCCCCCGTAAGGGAATCCTAACGATGCAAAGTTACTCAGCAAGAATCACCACATTGGGTGATCCGGGGAGTGGCGGGTGGGGAAAATTCTTTAAGCAAGCATGAAGCTGATGCTGATTGGTTGCTAAGCTGGCTGTCGTGCTTGATCCCCAGAGCAGCGGGATCAGCAAGCTGCGAATAAAAGCATGTAAACTTCTTCTTCCGACGCGGCAAAGGAGTGCTTTGCATAGCGTGTCAGGCGCATGTCTGTGCATGCGGCTTCGAGATGAAGCGGAGGCTACCCCTGTACTGCACCCGGCGCGAGCGCCCCATGAGCAGTGCAGAAGACAGCAGAATACCAGCAAAATCTGTACAGTTCTATCAACTGATGAGTCCAACACTTGAAGTGACACTCTACGGAGAGAGAGAGAGAGAGAGAGGCCTCTATCAGCGTGCAGAAGAAAACATATGACTGCTTGTCTAATTCGGCTCTCTGTTTGATTGTAACGTTCACAGCTGAAGCACCATCGTCCTGCAACCACGCTACACCTTCAGGTGACAGCGTCAGAGCACGATAGTGTCCGGAGGCATTGGATGTTCCTTGATGCAACAAGATCGCTCGAACCTGATATCTGGCCAGGGAGGTCTGAAGACTGTCTGATTGCAGGAAGTGGGGCAAGGAGACAGTGCAGCCAGCGCTTACGGGTTGTGAATTCTTATGCTGCGGGAAAGCAGGGTCCCAGAACCGATTGATCTGTAGCATCAAGACTTCTGGCAGCTCACACAGCGCATGCGGATGGGCCTGAGAAGCCCAGGCATCTACAAGCGTCTGCAAGGTGCAACGGCGGGCATGTGCAGCAAAGGGTGATGCAGAGGCTGCAGAGGCGGGCATGTGCAGCAAAGGGTGATGCAGAGGCTGCAGAGGCAGCCACTCCTGAGGTCGAGACTGCTCCAAGTGCAGCGTCGATGAAGAGGGGACTGACGTGTCCTCCGTCAAGCACTTGAAGAGTATGTTCCATGCGTCTGGCTTGCCAGCTGCCAGTGAAGCAGCCGGCAGCCAGCAGGTCACTGTCCTTCATATGCAGAAGTAGTTCTGCAACGTCATGTTGCTCAAGTGGCCTGGGCCAGCCATGAAGCAATTGCTGAAAACCCAAGGTGCGCCAAACATGCACTTCTTTCTGAGTAGCTAGCCATTTCAAGATTTTCTGAACGTCTGGCCTTACAGAATCGGCTGCTAGGGGGCAGAGAGATTGCAAGTGCAAAAGGGCATGTAGGCAACTGTTTATGTAACAGAAATTGGCTGTATTAAGGAGTTTCAGCCTCCGACTGACGGCAGGTTTCACAGACGATCCACTGCTTTCACCAACGAAGAGACCAGACCGTCTCTGCCTAGGCGTTCGTGGCGAAGGGTGGCTGAGATCAAGTGAAAGGCGCCGCTGTGACACGATTTGTCCAGACAGTCGAAGACCTGATGGGCAACTTGGCTGCGAAGTCCGATCTCCAAGTGCATCGGCAGGACGTCCCCACTCAGGTCTTCCGTAAGCTTCCTCATGGCGTGAAAACGGTTGACGACCCGAGGATGGGCCAGTTTGGCTTGCATGGTGGCAATGTCCTTCCTGAGTTCGGTCAGGGCAAGCTTCTTCACAAGGTACTGCCTGGTCTGCGAGTCCCATTGCATATAGTTGAATGCCAACACGTGATCCTCCCGGTCCTGAAGCAAGTGCAAGCTCCTGGCTTGCACCCGGGCATCCTCCTTCTCTTGCAATGCCTGGAGTCGTAGATCCAGCGAACGCAGAAGGCAGGAGAATAAGGTGTTGCGAAGCGGCATCGTGATGTCCTGTGGAGTTTGTTCTTTCTGTTCGTGCCACCGATTCCCCATTGCCCATAGATCCTTCGTAATCGACATTGCTCCTTGCGTCTTGAGGAACAAGACATAAGTCGTGTCTAACTTCAGGATGCTCAGCTGGTCGGCCTGGCGTACGCTGAGCCTGGCCATCATCTTCACTACTTCCAACTGAGCATCGCTGCTGCTTGAGTCCTCCAAGAAACTGGCGGAGGTTCGTCTGTCCTGTGGATATGACGGGCCCTTCCCTTTGGGTCGGAAGGCCTTGCGGATGACATGTGGGCTGTCGTCGTCGCGATCTCGTTGTCTCCGCAGACCAGTTCCCTGTGAAGGGGGAATTGCGGCTCCCGGCGCTGGCATCATCGAGTTGAACAACGCAAGCTCCTGCTGTCCTCGGATCAGCTCGTCCCGGCCGACATCCTCCATGCTGTGAAGCCTGAAGGGTGTGTTGCAGTCTGTTGTGGTGATTCAAGAGAAGGGCAACTCTAAAGAGAACCGGACAACCCACCGCGGCCTTGTGATGTCTAGTAGAGCAAAAGCGGCAAGGCTTGGTAATACCTCTACACTCAAGAAGGAACTGCTGAATGAGAGAAATGGCGGTGGAAAAGTCATTGCGCTGGGCTTGCATGTGCTTCACCAGTTGGCCAGTTTGCGCCATCCAAAGATTGCATATCGGACAGTGCAGGAGCCTGCCAAACTTTTGGACTGCTGCAGCGAGCTCTTGCCAGGTGTAAGTCGCGGCAAAAGAAAGCAGTTCAGCTTGTTGAATCAGCGGTGCCGGGTCTGGGGGAAGCGGGGGAAACTGAGAGGCTTGCTGAAGGTGCAGAACTGGGCAGCATTGCCGATTAAAGTGGCTCATGAACTGAGGCCAGGACGAAAACTTGTGTCTGCAGTGCCTGCAGGTCGGCAATCCGCCGTGCGCATGCAGCATGTGTTCATCCTTGCGAACACGAAGCGCTGCCTTCAAGTCTTTTTGGGTATTTTTGTCCGGTTGGACATGCATCTTGGTGATGTGAAAGCGCAGCGCGGCCTCATTGACAAAAACAGCCCCGCAGACAGTACACGGTTCAGATTGATGGGTGTCCCGCCTGTGCCTTAACTGCCTCTCATCCACCGGAGTCTCCGACGGAGCCTCCACAGTGGAGCGAAGGTGCTGCCACCAGGCACAGACCTCAGGAGGGTGAGTCTGGGCTGCAGGTTTGTGCTCAATGCCTTTTAACCTGTTAAGGAGAATACCATGGAAGCTTGTGAGAGGCTCTTCCAACTTGAATCGCTGGAGAAAGGCTGCATTGGAAAGTCCAGTAAAGTAGGAGTGGTTGCGAACCACCATGCGTGTTTGACGCAGCACAGTGGTAGTAAATTTGTCACGCCCTAGAGCAGTCAGCCCGCAGCTGGGAAGCCCATATCGGAGAATGGAGAGGCACAGTGCTTTATATAGCTGTAGCCGCAAGTGCAGGCTGAGCGTTCTGTTGCAGAGCATGTGCTTGACTCTGTTAAAAGCAACCCAGGACTGTCTAGTTCTGTGCCGTAGGCTGTGCATCTCGAAATTTCTATAGGAGAGAACCATGCCAAGATAAACATGGGTGCTCACAACCGGGAGTGAGACAGCCTGTTTATAGTCATGAAGGGGCACACGAAAGCAACGACCTAGGGTGGGGTGCAGCCTAACTAGGGGTTTGCACTTGTCCTCCCCATAAGCTGTACAGGATGACCGACTTACAAGGACTTAAGGACATCCCTTGCCTATTCAGGGTCTGGATGACTCCAGCAATTTGGTGTGGGATTTTCAGGAAGTCCTGTGGCGAGCTTATGCTCCATTGGAAGAGAAAGTCGTCTGCAAAGAGCGTCCGCTGCGAGTTTGGGGCGATGGATGCCATGCTCTTCAGGATTTTCAGGGAGTAAATGGTCCATACTAGTGGAGCCAGACCGCAGCCTTGCCTGACGCCCTGTCCCGCGAAAATAGAGCCTTGCGAGTGCAAGGTGCGAAAGACATACGTGGCTCGTTCGTGCAAGTACATTATGAGGTGTACAAGCGAGCGAGGAACACCAGCGTCTTGCAGACTGGTTTCTAGAGAACTCCAGGGGATGCTATCGAAGGCTCTCTGAAGATCGAGCGAGAAAGTTATGCCTCCTTCACACTGCCTTGTTATTTTGCCTTCGTAGCGATCCCTCGCGGTAATGTAGCCTGTCTGTCGCTTAAGAGTGGCAATGGGAGAAAGCGCGATCGAGAGCGTCGAGCGTTTGCCTCTGTGGGAGGTAGGCAAATTGCGGAAGTTTGGAGGCAGCTTCCTGCGCAAAAGGACGAATGCGGGGGGCGAGAAGTTTCGCCAGGACTTTTGCCATCGGCGGCAGTAGGGAAATAGGTCTAAGCGAACCCGGGCAGTTTAGGGGCTTAGAGGGTTTAGGGATGAGTGCCACCTGGATTCTGTGCCATGTGTCTGGTAGATAAAGGCGCTCAGACACGCTTGATGCAGACATTCGAAAGACACTAGCAGCTAAGGGGGCGGCTGCTTGCCAGAGCGGAGCTGGAGGATAATGTGATGGGAGAGCCTTCCGTGGGAGATGCAGAAAAGCATTAGTTATCTCTGTGATGGAAAAGGTGATCGGAGACAAAACAGCTCTAGGTGATGGTTGGGTTGTTGGCGAGTCGTAGACAATGCGGAAATGCGAGAGGATCTGAGCTAGCTCAGCTGACGGCGATTGAATGTCACCGCTGGAGGTCCGAAGTTGGATGCGTTTGGGCCGGGTTTTAGGCGCAAATCTCTTCAGGATGTTATGTAAGGCCGTCAGGCAGTGCTTGCCAGCCTGTGCGTCAGCAATGAGAGCTTCAAGGTGTTTCTTCTTCCTGGCGCGGCAATGTTTGCGAAGAGCCCTCGCTTGGCAGTCGTGTTGGGTGCTGAGCTTCCACCAACGTAGGATTGCGCCCAGATAACGCGAGGTGCTGGTTCTCAGCCAGGATGAGACGCGCGCCGGTAGGTAAGCTTGAACCGGTGTGAGCGCCGAGGCTACACAGTGAAGCAAGGCAGTAGAGAGGAGCTGGGTACGATTCTGATGCACTTGATCTCTCAGAGCCCAGAGAGACCTGACTGTGACCAAAGTTGTACGCTTCCTTGACTTGTTCCGCCTTGGTGTGGGGAGTCGTACATGGACTTGATGAGGTCCGCCTCGTCCTGGTCCTGAGTAGGGAGATTGGCTATGAAGCTCTGTTGCGTATCCGGAGAGGCGCGAAGCTGAGCTTTGACACTGGCCAGCGTTAGACTCCGGGAGGCAGCCTGGTGAGCAGTGGGGCTTGCAGGCAAAGGAAATGTAAGATGCACGGGGCAGTGATACATGCCAGTTTTGGGCAGTATGGGGACTGCCTGGAGTGATTTGGCCTGGAGGGCTTGCGGTGTGGTGAGTCTGGCCCTAACAATGGCAAAGTCAATCTGTGTCACGGAGCCAGAATGGTGCTGGAAGGTGCCGGCCTTGCGACCATGGCGCCCCCAGGTGTTGAGAGCTGTCAGCGCATAGTCGGCAAGGATGTCCTGGAAGAGGTATTGGTCGTCAGGATAGCCCGAGCGGGGAATTGAGATACCTCGACCGACATGTGTGGAATGCGTCTTGAGGCCGCAGTTGAAGTCGTTCCTAGCCGGGATAGATTGAACCCAGCTGCGTGTTTTCTGCCAAACATCAAGCCGCTCATCAAGCAGGGCCTTGCGGCGTTGCGGTTGAGATCCAGGGCCTTTCGCAAGATTCCAGGCGTACTGGTATGTGGCTGGCGCAGAACCTTGATATATGCGAAGATGTACGAGGCGCCCTGGCAGAATTTCTTTATAACGTATTTGGTGCGGCGCGCATAGATCCTCATGAACTAGTAGCAGGATGCCTGCAGCCTTGGTGCTGAAGCCGGAGTGTACAGCATTCCAGCCTTGCATGTGAAACTCACTGGTGTCTGACCAGTGGGTTTCAGTGATGCACACAATGCGGTATCGAGACGGGCTGTCTTCTGCGTTCAGCCACGCAAGTAATTCAGCCAACTTGGACTGAGAGAGCCCACTACTGTTCCAGGTGAGTACATCAACATGTGGCTTAGGATAGGGGGGAGGTGAGGTGCAGCTGGCGGACTTGGGGGCAGGCTTAGGGGAGTGAGATCCTAGTTGCTTAGCAGTCAAGACCCGACCGTGATAGGTGGTTCTGCCAAAACGGTTTGCTCGCTTCTGTGCCCGCAGCAAGGATTTTTTGACATGCGCTACTCCTTTGGGCTCGGGTAATGTCGGGAAAGTGACGGGGGCAGTGGCACACAGTTGAAAGCACGCAAGGAGAGAGAGCAGTCGGAGTGCGGGTTTGGGAGTTAAGGGGGCAGCTAAGGAGGAAGTGCGATGAGGAGTGAGGCAACTGGGTGTTCTGGAGTGGGCAGGTTTAGGGTGAGAGCGTGGGGAAGGGCGAGCGCGGGAGTGGGTGAAGTCGCGCCAATCAAATGAGGAGGCCGCGAGAACAACTCGTCGTAGAGGCAAGCGCAGTTTGATAGACCTGACAATCGAGAGGAAGGAGGGTATCCTGCGCTGAGAGCACTTACTTAGTTTGATGCGTCTGGGAGAGAGACGACGGGAAGGGCGACGAGATGGAGGATATTTGAATCGCCATCTCCTTGCCAGGGAGTATCGGATTGTGCGCCAGCTGTAGAAGGAGGCAGCAACGGTGTTGGTGGAGGAGTGCACTGTGAGAGGATGCAATCTATCAAACAGAGAGCCGAGTACAGAGGTTGGCCTCCAAGGAAACCACCGCAGATGTGGGATACGGCCGATAAGCTTCGTTCCTGGGCGAAGCCGGAAGAGCACTGAGCGATTGTGAACTTCGGAAGGATGCTGGCCTGCAGAGCTCACCCCACGCGACCACACGACGTCTACTCCGACCTTCAGTGGAGGACGGCTGTACAGTGTACGAGACTTGCAGAATCTTGGTCGCGCCCCGGACTTGGGACCGGGCAGGCTGAGCAAAGGAGGAATGTCGATGAAGAGAACGTGCAAGCAGAAGCCAGACTGCCTGTAAGGCTTGGCCTGGTAGGCAGACATGCAAGGATTCAGCGAATTCTTGGTTTGCGTATGTGCGGAAGGGAAAGGCAGGAGGCCAGGCGACTTGGCCGATGAGCGATAAGTACAGCTCATAAGCGACAGTGAGAGGCTTTGCTTTGGCAGGGGCCCCAGCTGGTAGAGCTCGTCCGGTCGGCTGACCGAAAACAAAACACACAACTTGCACCGCTTCGAGTCTGTGCTGGGGGGTCGGCAATCACGGCGACTTATCTTTATTACGCTAAAGAGGCAGAGACAGGGTGCCTGCGGTGCACTTCTGGGCTGCGCTTGTGGGAACAGCCGTCGAAGAGCAATGCAAGGTGCTGAACGTGCAAAAAGCGCAGGCAGCTCAATACCCGGAAGGTTTTGAAACCCTATACCTGCAAGACTGCTGCTTAGCGGCTGAAGACTTGAAGTCGGTGGCGATGTGGCTTGTCGCACTGCTGGACCTGGGGCGGGAATGTCTAGTGATGTCTAACCGGGGTAGACCGACATTTAGCGTGAAGTCAGCAAATCAGAGGACATGAAGAGTGACAAGACATGCGATCCCAGCATAACCGCGGCGCAAGTTAAAATGCAGCAGCACTCGGACATCATTCCTTCCTTTTTGCGCTCGCACCTTCTTGAGTCTGCTCGGTTTCTGGTTAGAAGATGGCGGGGGTAAAGACAGCAGGTGGCAGATGGAACACTCATCCTCTCACCTGTCCGCTGTTGCTCAGCAGCATCTCGTATCCCCCCACATGTAACAAGCCAGAGCTGTACTGGCTTCAGCGGCAAGCTCAAAGTCAACATGCATCAAGGGTGAAATCCAAAGCATGAAAATCGATGCACTGTATGCACAAGAAAATAAAATAACTGCGGGCAAGAGGTGCGGGGCACAAGAGAGGGTCAAGTCACGAAGAGGTAATTTTTCATGTACTTTCACTTTTGACAGTCGGTTGCGCTCCGTTCCTACGCCAACCCCAGTAGACTGCGGCACCTGCGAGCAGGCACCCAACGTACCTACTGGGCTCAGGGTCTTAAGGCGGAGTGCAGCACAGTGTGATGGCAACTTAAGCTGCGCGCGTTGCATCTGCCTATGTGCGAGGGCTAGAGGTGACAGACCTTGCGGGCCTGTCATTTGGTAGGACATGTGGAATGCACCCGAATGACTGCACACTAATAGCCTGCTGGGCGGGGTGGATGGCGCCGAGTCGATATGTGGCACTGCAGCCACGCTGGTCCTTTGCAGACCTTGTCGAAGAAGGAGATGTGGCAGTCGCGCGCAGGCATCAAAGCAACACCCCACTTGTTGCAGAGCAGCTTCGTAGGCAAACATGACCGAAGATTGACGGAAGCCCTCCTCAAAGTGAGCATGAAAAAGCCTGGAGTCTTGCTGAGTCGGTTCTCAACCAGCGTTCTGTAGCTGTGTATATCATGGAGTTGGACTCTCGAAGAATAACAGCGATGTCCGCGGTGAGCTGTCGAGCAACCTGGGCCGCGAGCGCACGGTCAGCCATCTGTCCGATCATGATGTCGGCTTCCCAGCTCCAAGCCACTGGTGGCTGAACAACTGCAGAGAACGGCAGAACCGTGGACACCAGAGTATCCTGCACTGCCCCGGTTGTTGCAGACACCTCCATTATAGGCGCCTCCGAAATTGAAGCAGCAGTCTCAACGGACTGCGTGACTCCGATCACTCCTGCAGCGAGGGATGTACTTGCAAGGGGCATGTAGTGAGATGCGACAGATCCATAGTCAGGTTTGGGCCGATCTCCTCAGTACCTGTCGGCGGCATGACTGATGCCAGGGCTCGTGAGTCTTCCAAGGACCGACCATGTCCGTCCGGACATGCCAGGGTATATGTCGCTTCCCCCTTCAGTGCAGATTCATCCGCTGTTAGGGTTGCCAGATTGGCAGCAGCGGTATCTTCCGATGACTCTGTATCCATCGCAACTTCAGCTGCATGTGAGATGCATGCGGTAAGCTGCATTGAGTCCAATGTTGGGCCTGGGCCAATCTCAACGGAACCAGTCAACTGTCTGCTGGTAGATCAGCAGAGGTCAGGCCCTGTCCATCCTGATGTGTCCAGAGAGGGGCCTCTCCAGTACTGACGAGCTCCATGGGATCCGAGGAATCCTCCAATGGCCATTTTCTGGCCAAGCGCCCACATAAGTATGCCAGCAGCGTAAGGAAAGTAAGACGCCCTGCAACCATGGCTCTCACTACGCAAGCAATCGAGTCAGCTCGAGTGCCTCTACGACCCTGAAGTCAGAGGGAGAGGAGGGAGGGTCTAGGAAAGAGACCGCTGACCAACGCACAAACGCAAACCAAGAGGAAACCACACCAACACCCCCGCTACTGTATCTATCTATGAGCCAGGGGGCTTAAGCATGTAAACAACATTGAGTAAACACAAGTATCGTTCACAAGACTTTTATTACGACAGCCAGCTAAACTAAAGCAAGCTCACAGCGAGACTGTTCTTTTGACTGGTGGTGCAACGGCTGAAGCAGTGTAGGCAGAAAGCTGAAGCAGCAAAGCTGTTGCTGGAGCCCCACAAAGACTGCCAGGAAAAACGGGAGTCTCGCTGCACCACCAAATGAAACGGTGAGACGACCCTGCTTGCGAAGATGTTTAGCAAGATATGCTTGGTTCGACTTTGGCATCGTCCCCGCAAAGCATGGGGAGGCCGTAAACAGTCGGATATACTTGGCATGTCCCCGTAAAGCCTGGGGAGGCCGTAAAAGCGAATCCATACGACTTTGGATGACCCGAAACGCATGGGGAGGCCCAAGAAAACGGTCACTCTTGGCATATCCCAGCAAAGTGGGGGATGCCGAAAAGGCAATCCATTCAACTTTGGCATGTCCCCGCAAAGCATGGGGAGGCTGTAAACAGTCGAATACACTTGGCATGTCCCCGCAAAGCCTGGGGAGGCCGTAAAAACCAATCCATCCAGATTCGGCATGTCCCTGAAAAGCATGGGTAAGCCGAAGAAAACGGTCACTCTTGGCATGTCCCCGCACACCTGGGGCTAGTAAAGCAACCCATTCGACTTCGGCATGTCCCCGAAAAGCACGGGGAGGCCGTAAGAAACATTCGATACCAGTAATGTCCCCACAAGCCTTGGCATGTCTCCAAGAAAGGCCAGGGAGCCCGTCCCCACAAAATCTGGGGCGGCCGAAAAAGGTTCCCCAAACATCGTTGCAAAGGAAGATTCGGCATGTCCCCGCAAAGTATGGGGAGGCCGTAACAACGATGGTCACATTTTGGCATGTCCCCGTAAAGTCTGGGGAGGCCGTAAAAGCCAATCCATATGACTTTGGCATGTCCCCGAAAACTTGCGGGAAGCCGTAAGAAAATGGGGGCACTCTTGGCCTGTCCCCGCAAGCCTGGCGATGCCGTAAAAGCGATCCATTCGACTTTGGCAATGTCCCCCAAAGTATGGAGGCCGTAAATAGTCGGACACATTTGGCATGTCCCCACAAAGCCTGGAGAGGCTGTAAGAGTAATCCATCCAACTTTGGCATGTCCCCACAAAGCACGGGGAAGCTGAAGAAAACGGTCACTCTTGGTATGTCCCCGCAAAGCCTGGGGGGGCTTCCCACCTCGAATATATGTGCCCGTCTTCTGAATAAAAGATCTAGAGTTTCTTTCTTTCCAACTTCTCGCAAAAGGAACGTGCCGCCTCGGAAGAAAGCATTTTACATGAATCACAAGCCTAGTCATTCCTGGTCTTTGACCATCTGGCCAAGCCTGCTAAAGCATGGCTGGCCGCCCGAAAAATCCGTTTTCTGCTCCGCAACAAACCTGTCGTGGATGTAACTGCGAAAAATGTCCTCCAACTGTCGTCTTTCTGCTAAGGCGAGCTTGAGCGTATTTTTCTCTGCCGAGGAGAAGACGCGCGAGCGATGGAATTGTCTGAACGATGACAACACTCCTCCTTGCGACACCTGAAAATGTTGGGGGTACGGACAGGGAATACTCCAGCAAAAGGGAGATGTCTAAATGGCAATGGTCGACTTCTGCCTGGTGATCAAAAGCACTAAATCAAAAACACCAAAACTAGCAGGCACAGGAATCTAACCCCAAAGGAGCAAACAGCAGGGGAAGGTCAGGTGATGCCCGCAAGCAGTTGAGCTCACCTACCAGTGGCAGCTGCAGGCAAGGGCTGATGCAGTAAAGAGACGACCAACTCAAAAAAAATTCGAACTCTGAGGATCGTCCGTGGAGGTCCAAAACTATTGAACTATTGTTCAACCAGGGGACCACACCTCACTCCTACATTGCGTTCTGCAATCCAATTCAATGACGCTCTTAGTCGTCTTAGAAGTGCAGAGTTGAGCACACACACACACAGACACAAAAGTCTTTAGCTTAAGTCATCCTATGTCTGTTAGGATTCTAGATTCTAGAATGTCAAGGCACTTCCCCAGAAGATCCTAATGTGGAACATCCCCACATGCAAGGAATCTGGCGATGAGTGACACGGTCATGGAGGTCTGCAAACATGAGAACACTGAAAGTTTCAGCCGCCCATACCCTCAGCCCAAACCCCAGACCCTAAACCCTCCCTACACCATAACCCGACACCCTAAATCTCCCCCCCCCCAAATCCTGCATTCAGCTTCCAGGAAGGCCAGCCCTGTCCCGGCCAGCTTCTCCCAAGTGAAGCCTGCTCCGATGCTGGTGTTTTTAGGGCTTTGGCGGCTTCTGGGGCCTTTGGGGCCTTTGGGGTTTTGGGGTTTGGGTGAAGTATTCTTCAGGGAAGTGCGGGGGTCAGCCATCAGCGGTTTGTCCCCGCGCCTTGATTCGTTCTGGGTTTGGAACTCTTACTGTCAAGGCTGTGGCATGTTGGTTGGGTTGATTTCCTTCGGTGCACCGTTTCCCTTGTTTTCCGGTCATCCAGAGAGCAGCAGAAGTAGCCGGGCGCGGCGTTTAAAACGGCAATAGAAGTTAATTAAAAAAGAAAGAGAAAGCGGCGCGCCCGCAGGGCGCGCCGCCGTGCAAAACGCCGCGTCTTATTTTGAGGCTGCTTTTAATACGGCCGTGGCCGTTCTAAGCGCTGCGTCTAATATTAGGGGGATCATTTGCCATGGCTGAGAGCCGTGCTAAATGCCGCGTCTAATTAAAGGGTCTCGCTTAAGACGTCCTCCGTTCCCAAAGCTTCGCAGGCTAGCAAGCTTGAAGCAAGTCTGAAACTGCACCCTAAAGCTTTGCAGGGTCAAGCAAGCTTGAAGCAAGTCTGAAACCGCACCCTAAAGCTTCCCTCGATTGAAGCAAGCGCAAGATTAGAAACTGCAGCCTACCTGGGCTTGAACCAACCCTCCAACCCCCGAAAGCACCCTAAACCTGCAAAAAGCATGGAGTTTCGCTCACTCATCATCCTCGAAGAGGAGGCTGTGCTCGCTCTCATCGTCAACAGCTTCGCACTGCGGGTCTTCACTCACATTGCGCTGTACAAGCTGCGGTTCGAAAGCAACTTTGAACTCCGTCAAGTTGCACCACTTGACATTGTCTACACCGGCTCTTGCGAGTTCCCGCAATTTGCCGTAGACAGCAAACATGTCACAACCTGCAAACCACATCTTAAGTTGAAAAGCACGCGTATGGAAATGCATGAGCTCTTCCATACGCGGCGCTGACTCGTCTGAGGCTCCGACAGTGTTAAAAGGTTTCCGTCCTACAACTCTGCGGAAACTTGCAAAAAAACCGTCTAGCTTCTGCGTGCCACCAAGTCTCACTTGCTTCTCGAAAGACTCACCTGTCCAGACATTGACCTCAAAGCGCTTCGTGAACTCTGGATGCGGAGGCTTGTGCTTCACTGCTGTGTGTGCAAGCTTCAACCCGAACTTTGTGAGGCTACCGTCAACGAGAGGTCCTTCAGTTGTTGGGCTTGCAAGCGCTCTGTAGGCCTTGGCGCCGTCGGTGTGGCAAACTGACCCTTCTGCCAAAACGGGTTTGTCCGACTCCAGCAGTAGGGCCTTCATCTCCTCCAAAGAAAGAGGCCGCCTCCACCTTGGCCAGCTTGAGTCACGCGGTATGGCAAACGCTGCAACCACACCTTGCTTGAACCACGCCTGGCCACACCAATGTACCTCAGCCACACGATGCCTCCCGGTCTTCCGACAGAGCGAAAGCCACTTCTTCCAAACTGGGTTTGAACCCAAAAGACCAAAAGCCACAACTGAAGAATCACAGAGCACATAGCAGGAGCTGCATGTCCCTCACATTTTCATCAGTGGGCGAACCAATGATCGCATCCTAGCATGTGCCGGTGCACACAACACGGTGCACATACATTGCACATGTGTCTCACCATACCCTAGTGAACCTCAAGCCCCCTTTGAGGGCGAAGTAACTGTACATGCAATACTAATATGACTGCCGATGGCGCACAGGGAGTTGCAGCCGCGTCAGCGGGCCCTGTCTTTGTGATGCCCTGGGTGGGCTGGGCGGGTCAAAAATTTTCGCACTGAGCTGTGGAGCCAGCGCTGCACACACAGATCTCCAGCAAACGAAGTTTGCAAATTGTCGTTCGCAATACCAAGCATGACAAGCATCAGAAACTTTTGGGTTACAAACCAAGAACAAACGGCACACACCGTTTTTCGAAGAGACATTATGGAAGCAAACGGTAAAACACCATTCGCTCGCGAACAGTAAGCTTACCGCTTGTTCCAAACTGGGTTTGAACCCAAACCAAAAGCCACAACTGAAGAATCACAGAGCACATAGCAGGAGCTGCATGTCCCTCACATTTTCATCAGTGGGCGAACCAATGATCGCATCCTAGCATGTGCCGGTGCACACAACACGGTGCACATACATTGCACATGTGTCTCACCATACCCTAGTGAACCTCAAGCCCCCTTCTTAGCCGACAGACCAAGGCAGATGGCATCCAGGTGCTCTGACACGTCGGAACACGGGACACTGATGCCACCCCACAGCAAGTGCTGGGTCACCAGTCTTGACGGGTGATCTGCGCAGTTCGACGGGGAAGGGACTCGCGAGAACCAAGGGATGAACTCGCACCCCACCTCCAAGCCCACAAACATTGTAAGCAGATTTTTCACTATTGGGGACCTACCCCGACAGGAAATCAAAATATCCCTAACCGCATTGTTGTCGACGAACGCCACACCAGGTGAATGCGCAACCCTTTTGCCCCAAAAAAGGCGGAACGCAAGCAGCACCGCAACAAACTCCGCCTCCATTATAATTGTGTCCTTGTTAAGCTCACCTAGGAGCTTGCGGGCATCACTGCCAAGGGCGTGAGAGAAACCAGCAACCAACACACCCTTGTCATCAAACAGGAGACCGCCCACGCCGCAAGGCAGTACGGGATCGTCTTTCGAGTAGGATGCATCAGTGAAGACATACCAGGTTTGCTGCTTGCTAACCTGTACTAGTCGAGGACGGCCGCTTTCCAACATGTCGACAAGAGAGCTGAATGTGTCGATGCACTCAGCCGGCAGATCGGGAGGGGCACAACCGTGGGCGTACTCCGAGAGCTGTTGCAAGCAAAATTTGCTCTGGCGTCCAAACAGCTGTCCACTTGCAAACTGAAGTTTTCCTCTCAGCTTGAGAGCTTGAGGCACACTCATGCGCCGGTCCTTCTGGGCCTGCTTCATTGTCTCAACGAGGAGATGAACTCTCTTCTCCGTATTGCAAATAGTCACACGACCCAAGTGGGCACTTGATAGCACTATGTCTACCCCTAATGCACAAAAGGCCTCGGCAAACGGTACATCCTTCTTTCCACCCTGGGCGAGGTCCCATCCCAACAAGGTGAAGAGCAAGGTGATTGTTTGGTGCACATTGGCCACCTGTGTGCCTTTAGCAACCGACACAAAGTCATCAAAGTAGTGGGACCAGCAAAGGGCGAAAAAGAATGCACCAAGGTGCCAAATCGAATTAACGGTTCTCAGAAAAGTCGACACCGACTTGACAGCCCCGAAAGGGAGGGCATGTAGCTGGAACACTACTACCCTCTTCAGGTCAGGATCCCACAACCCAATGTACGAGGCCCAGGCCCCTGTAGGGTCCAGAGCCAATTGCCTGTAGGCACTGACCAGGTCATAGAACCTTCCCTTGAGACTACAACCTGGCTGCACTCGCATCAGAGACAGGCACATGCCTGCGATGACGTCAACGGTCTGGGGGCGCACAGTCTCCAATGTCTCGACGGAGCTATTGATTCCTGACCCTGAGAAGTCGTCAATCAACCTGATCTTCCCATCCTGCTCGATCCCGAACCTTCGAGACACGATGGCATCAGGTGGTAGCTGGTCCACCTCGATGGGACCTGACAACCAGCCCCTATCGCGCTCCTCAAGGGTTTTCGTTTGGACCTCGCGATCGAGGGACTCCCCCTGGGACTTGATAGTGGACAACAGGGCCGCCCTAGAGGTGGGGGCATCTCTTTTGAGCTGCTCAACCGTGACCGACGCCGGCTTGAACTTCGGGGCAAACACACCTGTATCAGGCACCGGGCCTCCCAGGTTAGTACCTGAGATCACTTCATCAAAGATGGCCACATCATCATAGGAAGCCTCAATCATCATTGCCTTCCACAAGAGGAGACGCTTAGGCTTGAGGATCGTCGAGACCTGTTTGTGCATAGACGCCTTCAGTGCATCTTCCTCACTTCTGAGGTCTTGTGCAAGTTTGAGCCACTTTGCAAACTGTCGCGCCCTCAACCCGCACAGCTCCGACTCTGTCATCGAGTGCACACCGCATCTTTGAGAACCTGTGGCAAGGCGACCTCGAGAGTTCTGGGATGGCCAGCCTTGACTGCCTCACGGACAAACTGTTCCGGGGAAAAGGGAATACCCCAAACAAGCTCGTTCCAGAGCTCAGAACCAGCACTACAACCCTTGCCCCCGGAGCCACCACTTGAACTCCCCTGCAACCGGGACATTTGCAGCAGTTGGGCTTCGGCTGGCACCGAGCGCTCGGGGCAGACGGCCACGTGTGGCAGTGGCCACGGGTCCTTAAGGCGGGCACGCAGGGGGACAGGACAAGAGACATGCGGAGGGATTCTTACCCGCAAAATGCGAGCATGTTCGGGCACACGGGGCCCCGTCACAGAGGCCTTCGGCTGACTACCAACTTGGCCACGGACAAGCGACAGCTGGAGGCCCGCAGGTGAGAGCGGTCGGGGCGGGCAAGCCTGAAAGAAAGCTTGGGCCAGAGCACGGGCCAGTGGCAGTGGATATGCAGCTTCCAAGGAAGTAGAAAACCGTTAGGCGCGTCCGGCGCCACACCCCACGGCAGGTGACGTTGGGCGCATGAGTGCCCTGGGCAGGACTTGCATATGCCGTCAAACGCACCCCGAGTATACGCAATAGCCGTCCACTTGGGACGACGGTCGCCATATGCGCAGCTTTGGAACGCAGTGAACTGAAAGAGGTGCGCGATTCGTGCAAACATGGAAGTGCGCCAGTAGAAGCTCTGCCTGGGGTTCTCCACCCCGATAACAAGGTCGCGAGAAGCAGCTTCAAGGACCAGGTCAGACACACAGTCGTAAAGCTGATTTGCCAAGGTGACCCGGAGAAGGGCCTGCCCACCCAGCTGCGGTACTCCGTTCGGAAACTTTTCCGAGCGGAGAGGAGGGGGTCCAGGAACACCTTTAACTTCCCTTGCCCGGCTGGCAGTCCCACACGGTGGAGCGAACCAAATGCCCACGCAGTTGGGCATGGCAAGCCAACGTCGAACCAACTCGACGCCTTCTGCAGTACACAAGTCGACAAGATGAACATGACAGGCGGCGCCGGGCAGGCGTCTATGGTCAACAGCGACGGCATGCCTGCCAAAGATCACTGGCACATGACTGAACCATGGCAGGGCCGCCGTGTTGTCCTGGTAGCATATGCGCTGCCTCATATGCCCTCAGTCAAGCTTGAGGTCCCCCAAGCCCTCCTTGAGCTTGGCTTTGCCCTGCCACCAGACTTCCTTCCACGGCATGTCCAGGCTCTCGGCCTGCCTCAAGCAACTTGGACAGGCCTAACGTCTTGCCCGGGGCCTTCACACCAAACGCCGCCCCCAGAGAAGCTGGAGAGCTTGAACACCAGATTGGGGGTCGGCCCATTGTGGGAATCACGATGAGGCTCAGTGGGGATGTCACAAAATATGGCCAGAGAAGTGAAAACCGCAGCCGGCCGTCGTTGCCGAACGAACGCACAGAGGACCTGCGTGACTTTTGGGAAACGAGAAACATTGGCCCGAAGGCCCAGCACACCCCCTCTCCGGAACATACCAGTGAAAAACGAGCTGCCCGACGCAGCCTTGTGGGGAGCCTCGTGCGGAAGAAGCTCCCACAGGGAGAGCACAGAATGAGATCCAATGAGTTGGCCCTGCAAAAGTTGCTCAGCAAGTTCTTCAGGGTCATTGCAAGCAGCACATGAATTCAGCTGGGAGGTTGGCTTGGGAGCGAGGGAAACTGGGGGCTCAACCTTGTGCACAGATTGACTGACCACAACGGGAGCCGCAGATCCAGTTTCTACAGGTGGCGGAACGGCTGTCAACACGGGCTCGTCCGAAGTTGAGCCAGCAAGCCCCGCCTCCAGCACTGACTGTCACTCCTTGTGATCCCGGATAGGGTGCGGTTGGAAACACTTGCAACACAGGTGCTTGCGGGGGCACGTGGCTGCGGAACACTTGCGCTTGTCCCCATGCAGATTGTAATCGAAACATAAGGGTTCACCCGTGGGAGCATTGGCCACACCCCCTTTCTGGAGGATCTCTTTCGGGACGCGAGCGGTGAGGGAATACTTGCCCTTGCCTTTGCCACCGCCCTTGGGGCCACCCTTGACCCTTTTATCTCCAGGCTCGAGCTTTCGCTTGAGCTCGCGGCGCTCCTTGTTTCCATTGCCTTGCTTTTGTGGAAGCGGTATCAAGGCCATTGAGACATGGTAGCTTTCAAGCGCTGAGATTAACGCATCATCCATAGGGAAGCTTCCATCTGTGGCTGCGCGCGGTTGGACTCCCAGTTCAATCAGGCGAACAAACACTTGTCGATCGGCTTCCACCAACTGAGCAACAGAGCAACGCGCAAAACCCGGGGGAGGCTCCCTGTGAAGATTGCTGAACAGGCGGGAGATGTACTTCTCGTAGGCATTGAAGGAGAGGCACTGGGCAAACACATAGGCAATGCCCCTGCGGCGAAGTGCCTCTTGAACTTGCAACGCGCTATGAGTTGGCATACTCATGGCATCATCTGTTTTTCTTTGATCACTAGTTTGGAACTTTCAAGTTCCAGCTGGCGGGATGCACCTTTGGAGTGGGTGACTTCGTGCGTTCTCGACACACAACGATCAGGGCTGAGGTACTTCAACTGATTGGCAGATTCCTGCCTGACGCAGTCTTCCAAGACACATCTCCCAGGTTCCATGCCTCCTTCAATGAGCACACCCGGAAGCCGACCTCTGAGGTGTTGCAAACGCCTGTCCCGTTCCGCCTCCGGCATTTTCCTGGAGGCTCCTTCTGGATCGGAAACTTGCAGGCGCAAGTCAGCCAACACCAAGGTTTGTGCCTCGAAGACTAGGCGGCGTATGCAGGCCCTGCCAGCCGCATTGGCTCCAGGTGTGGTAGTAGTGCAGAAGGCATTGAAGGCTGACTCAGGAATGACCTGGCCAGGCTGGCCCACAGCATAAGCCAGGTGACCCAGGCTAGTGAACCCACCAACCCGAAGCTCTGCTATGCTAGCACAGCATCGGGGCATTTGATCTCGCGGGCGCGCTGGAGGAAGTGGGCCTCAGACTCAATCAAGGAAGACATGGCACAGGAAGCTACGCTGTCCAGTCGAAGAAGAAATCACACTTGAACACCGCCAAAGTGCAACACAGTAGAAGACGCAGTACAAACACCACACACACTAAGTACCACAAGTAACATGTCCGCTCTCTACTACTGCGAGCCTGGGGTTGAAACATCACATTCACAACGCAACACACACATGCTGCACGCGTGGCCCCTGGGCCCCTATTGCCTATAAAGCCCCTTGGCCAGGCATTGGCACCATGTGCCACAAGGCTCATAAGGGACCATGTCCTTGCCTTGAATCCAACACTCCGACATTTAGTCGGTAACAGCACATACTGCAGTTCACATTTCCTCACATTAGCCCCTGGGCACACAAGTCGCTACCATGTAGCAAACTCTTTTCTTCACCACAGCGATCAGAAACGATCACAAACTTCCTCCAGCCACACCACATCACAGGTTGCGTTTACATGTGCGACACTCGGGATTCATAAGATCCTCCTCTGAAGGCAAGACATACATTGCCGTGCGCGGGCGCCCACACACAAGAATGTTGTCGCCATAGGCATGGTGAAGAACTCCAGATCTGGAGTGTTTTACCCATGTACCAGTGCCTTGTACAGGGTTCACACTGGGAACAGACGCCCTGGCGTCAACACGCACGGGGTCGCGCGACGTTTGCGATTCACTCGACCCCGACGACTCACTCGAGCTATCGGAGGAAGATGACTCTTCTTCACCGGAGCTTTCAACCTTGATCGCAGGTGCCAAAGAGGCGGTAATGTTTGCCTGAGTTGACAACACGCTCTTGCCCTGCATTGGCCCGCCCGGGGGAGGCGGCTGAGGAGGGAACGCCCACATTTGCCCCCGGGCTGCATCAGGAGAAAACTCAAGCTGTCTGATGGCATCCAAGACTGTTTCCAGCTCCCGCACGGGTCCCATGCTTAGCTCAACAGAGTACACGGCTTCCGTTCCTTCAACAGCTGTGACATGCCTGCCCAAACAAGAGCGAACCTCCTTCTTGGATCCAGCCTTGCTGGCCCAAGAGATGCATGTTCTCTTCAAGCTGTGCGAGGACACGGCATTATCTCCAAGTGCGAGCCTCAAGTAGGTGGAAACTTCCCCCGACGTAATGGCCCTGCGAGCCAGCACGCCACTGGCTAGTGGTGGACGGAAGAGCGCAGCACCAACATGTCCTTGCAACAGAAGACCAACTTTCTCTAAGGCACACTTGCATGATTCGAACCACTCATGGTCCGAGATTCCTCGCAACGGAATCAAGATTGGGAGCAGCTGAGCAACTCTTCTGGCTGCCCTGGCAGTTTTATGTTGCTTGACCCGGATCACCACGTAGCCATCACGACCTTCTCCATCCACGTCCACGTATGCCACTTTGCGGAAGTCAGATTGTCTAGCACGCGCATACAGGCACAAAAGGCAATATCCAGCAAAGGCCCGATCCCAATCCGAGGTACCTTGTCCATGCAACAGTGAATGAAGGATGCGGACTTGTGCCACGGTGAGTGGGGGAGCTTGCTTGAGGTCCCCAAGGTTAGCCAACATACGCTCAGCCGCGCCAACACACTTGCGGCTTAGCTTGTTAGGAATGTTTTATCTAACTTTAAGAGTAATGCTCTGTCGCAGACGTTTTGGGCCAGGATGAGGGTACGGAGTACAGGGGGCGGATGGTAGGTACAAGGGACAGGGGGCAGGTACATGTACAAGGTACGGGTAGCCGTACCCCGTACCCCGTACCCCGCACCCCGCACCCCGCACCCCGCACCCCGCACCCCGCACCCCGCACCCCGCACCCCGCACCCCGCACCCCGCACCCCGCACCCCGCACCTGTGCCGCTAATAGCGGCCCATGAGCCGCTATTAGCAACCCATGAGCCGGTACGGGTACGGGTACGTAGGTACGGGTACGTAGGTACGGGTACGTAGGTACGGGTACCGTACCCCATACTGTACCCCGCACCGTACCCCGTACCGTACCCGTACCGTGCCCGCACCGTACCCGTACCGTACCCCCACCGTACCCGCACCACCCGCACCGTACCCACCCCCACCCCCGCACCGTACCCATCCCGCCCCTTCACGTGGCATCAGAACAGAAACCTGTGTTTTCATTACTCTTGAAGTTAGCTAAGGAATGTTAGTAACATCCATCACGAAATAAGCAAAACGCAAGGCTGACAAGAAGGATGAGGCTTTGGATGGCGGGGCCTGCGAGCCATCCAGGAACTGCATGTACCTCCAGAACATGTCATCAGTAAAGGGGTCGAGGTTGGCACCAACAATTGTATCAAACCACCTCAGGAACGTGAGGATGCTACCTGCTCTCTTGGAGGCAGTTCCTGCGGCCCTCGACCCAATGCATGCCTCCAATGCCTGTGGATCAACCTCGCACTCCGGGTGCATCTTGCGGTTTCTACGCATGATTACAATCCACTTATCAACTGCAAGCCTCACCGCTTTACGGTGCTGGGCATCATCGTCCACATCAGAGAGGACCTTGAAAACATTAGACGCAAGGTCACCAGACACGAACGGCTCCTGCGGTTCATCCAAGGAAGTGAATGGATCACACGGAGGCGATTGAGGGGTCCAGACTTCCGTCTCACGCATTGAAAGGGTTGGCATTTTAAGTTCAGAAAACACTGAGGACTCACCAAAGATTGCACTAACAGCAGGCAGCTCCCACGGCAAAACAACATCAGACATGCCCCCATCCGCCAAACGTACAAAGTTGTCGGCGAACACATCACCCACGGTGCGGGCCATTTTTGATGGAGGCTCGTCAACAGTAAGTTTCTCAGTCTCGGCTAACTGAGGGTCATCCCCGGAGGCGTCATGCTCTGCGGACTGACTCAACAGATCATCACGCACACAGACGCACACATGACCTGCATGAAGTATGCTCAGAGCTGAGCTCAGACATGTCAGGGTTGACTTCAACCATAAAGTCTTCCATCGCTGAGACAGGGGAGTTTTCATCTCCCCAATCTAGGGCATCAGCTTCCGCATCCGACGGCCTTGGCAACACCAACAACGGCCCAGAGGACTGCACGCTAGACCCAAAGGGGGGCAATTCCAGGTGAGCAATAGGAAGGACTGGCGGTCCATCATCTTCGCTGACATGGCCAACCGAAACATCATCCCCCTCTATATCCGGCAGACTGTCTGTAGACATGTCAGCAGCACCAGTCAACCTTGCAGAGGAAGAAGTTGGCGGTAACACGACTGCACCCAATGGGCAGCAGCGCTGAACTGGTTCCAGTCAGACACCGTGAGGCAGAGAAGGAACCTGGCCCCTTCACTCCGACTAACGAGGAGGCCACGGAAGCTGGGTTCAACAATGTAGCTGAAAATATCAGGTGGCGCCTCAATGCGGCGCTGAAGGTCAGGCACGTGATAGTGCAGGGGTCGAATGCGAACAGGCGCAAAGACAAAGGACGGCACAGGCACACGGAAATCGTCGGATGACGACGTGGATACACTGGATGCTGAAAGGTCCATCCACCCCCCGATCGCGGGGAAGCTTGCACGAAACTAAAGTCTTAGCACCCAGTACAGAGCCACTAGACTAGAAGCGGCCTCGAGCCTCAAAAATTTTCGCACTGAGCTGTGGAGCCAGCGCTTGAGCCAAAAGTCGTTCGCAATACCAAGCATGACAAGCATCAGAAACTTTTGGGTTACAAACCAAGAACAAACGGCACACACCGTTTGTCGAAGAGACATTATGGAAGCAAACGGTAAAACACCATTCGCTCGCGAACAGTAAGCAAGTCGGCGCCACAAGCTCCAACCACAAGTTCGCTGTTGAGTTGCTCCACCAAGGGTGTGAAAAGCTTGTTGAAGGTTTCGTACAAAGCTCGAAACAAGCACAACACTGGCTTGGTCAGGCGAGAAGTGCAAGCCAGACGTGTACAGCCACATTGCCCCAGCAAGGGACCTCAGCGCAAGGCGTTGCTTGCTAAAAAGGTCCTCATCTCGTCGAGTCACAGCCAAGGTCTTTCGACACGCTTTGCAACGCCACTGACACGAGTGACCTTGAGCCTCCACTTCCCCGAGGAGTCTGTCGAGCAGTGCACTTGCAGCTGCCGCGCTCAGGTGGGTCCTTCTGCAAAACACCCTTCTTCATCAGCAACTCAGCAACCTCAACTGGTCCTGCTGACAAAATGTCGGCAAGGGACGTTCTTTCTTTCACTGAAGTGCGTCCAAGAACGCGAGCACGGCCACGCTTCCGTTTGTTCTTCTCGTGTGTACTCTGCAAGTTGTGCATGGCGTTCGGGCTCAACTCGTTGGGCTGGAACAACTTTGGCGGCGTCGCTGGGCCTGACAGGTCTTTTGGAAGGACTTCTTTCTTTGGAGCTTTCTTTGCTCGAGCTCGGCAGTCTCCAGCTTTCTCTGCAGAACGACCACGAGTTTCAAGCTCAACTTGAGGCTCACTTTCAGACTCAACCACTTCCAAAGGCCGTCTGGAAGAAGCAGCAGGCTCTCTTCTGGAGGAAGTCTCCTGTCTTGAGGTGTCCTCGTGGCTGTCTTCGTCGCGTTGTTCTGGAGTTCGTCTCTTGGACGTTCTTGCTCGAACTCGGCGGTCTCTTCCAGCAGTTTCCATGGTGACGGTTCCACCTCTCCAGCGAGCAGCAAGTGCTGCAGTGGTACGAGCCATTTTTGCAGAAGCTGAGCCGGCAGCCAAAACCACGGACGCAAGCTCAACCAAGACAAATCGAAAAAGGCCCAAAATCGCATCAAACCCAGCCAATTTGCACGCCATAAGGCAAAAAACAGCAAAAAAAATGCCGAACCCAAAAAATCGCAAAAAAACCAAGCAAAGCTCAATTTGGCTAAAAAACCCATCGCATGAAAACGAAACAATCTTGTTAACCAAGCAAGCAAGAGGCAAAGCACTACCATATTAAATGCCACGTTTAAAAATGAAATGACATTTAAAATTGTCGAATGACCGTTTTAAATGCCGCGCCCGCCCAGAAGTAAAGACTTCCTAAACCCCTAAGCTTCCATCCAAAACACGACAACCCCAAAAGAGAGCATCGGCGGGGCTGCATCCCGTTACCCTTCGGCGAAGGGGGCTTCGAAGCCTTCGAAGCCGAAGGGTCGAAGGGGGGGGGGGGTGTGTGAGCAAAACCGGGTCTATTTAGAAGCTGGGGCTTGTGATTTATAATACAGGTCCATATACCTAAATGTAATAAACCTAGAAGAGCACGGCTTCTAAATAGTCCCTACGGTCGGATTTCAAAAGGACGTTGGCAGAAATTAATAATTTTAATAATTTTAATAATTTTAATAATTTTAATAATTTTAATAATTTTAATAATTTTAATAATTTTAATAATTTTAATATTTTTAATAATCCTGAGAGGCTCCCGGAAAATTAAAATTATTAACAATATTAAAATTCTTAAAATTATTAATTTCTGCCCTGAGAGGCTCCCGGAAAATTAAAATTATTAAAATTACTAAATTATTAAAATTATTAATTTCTGCCATGAGAGGCTCCCGGAAAATTAAAATTATTAAAAATATTAATATTAAAATTTTTAAAATTATTAAAATTATTAATTTCTGCCCTGAGAGGCTCCCGGAAAATTAAAATTATCAAAATTATTAAAATTATTAAAATTATTAAAATTATTAAAATTATTAAAATTATTAAAATTATTAAAATTATTAATTTCTGCCCTGAGAGGCTTCCGGAAAATTAAAATTATAAAAATTATAAAAAAAAATTAAAATTATTAAAAATATTAATTTCTGCCCTGAGAGGCTCCCGGAAAATTAAAATTATTAGAATTATTAAAATTATTAAAATTATTAAAATTATTAAAATTATTAATTTCTGCCCTGAGAGACTCCCGGAAAAATAAAATTATTAAAATTATTAAAATTATTAAAATTATTAAAATTATTAATTTCTGCCCTGGGAGGCTCCCGGAAAATTAAAATTATTAAAAATATTAAAATTTTTAAAATTATTAAAATTATTAAAATTATTAATTTCTGCCCTGAGAGGCTCCCGGAAAATTAAAATTATTAAAATTATTAAAATTATTAAAATTATTAAAATTATTAAAATTATTAAAATTATTAAAATTATTAAAATTATTAAAATTATTAATTTCTGCCCTGAGAGGCTCCCGGAAAATTAAAATTATAAAAATTAAAAAAAAAATTAAAATTATTAAAAAGATTAATTTCTGCCCTGAGAGGCTCCCGGAAAATTAAAATTATTAGAATTATTAAAATTATTAAAATTATTAAAATTATTAATTTCTGCCCTGAGAGACTCCCGGAAAAATAAAATTATGAAAATTATTAAAATTATTAAAATTATTAAAATTATTAATTTCTGCCCTGGGAGGCTCCCGGAAAATTAAAATTATTAAAAACATTAAAATTTTTAAAATTATTAAAATTATTAAAACTATTAATTTCTGCCCTGAGAGGCTCCCGGAAAATTAAAATTATTAAAATTATTAAAATTATTAAAATTATTAAAATTATTAAAATTATTAAAATTATTAAAATTATTAATTTCTGCCCTGAGAGACTCCTGGAAAATTAAAATTGTTAAAATTATTAAAATTATTAAAATTATTAGACTTATGGAAATTATTAAAATTATTAAAATTTTAATTATTAATGGTGTCATAATTTCAATAATTGTAACAATTTTAATAATTTTAATATTTTTAATAATTTTAATAATTTTAATAATTTTAATAATTTTAGTTTTCCGGGAGCCTCTCAGGGCAGAAAATAATAATTTTAATATTTTTAATAATTTTAATAATTTTAATAATTTTAATTTTCTGGGAGCCTCTCAGGGCAGAAATTAATAATTTTAATAATTTTAATAATTTTAATTTTCGGGGAGCCTCTCAGGGCAGAAATTAATAATTTTAATAATTTTAATAATTTTAATAATTTTAATAATTTTAATAATGTTAATTTTTTTCTAATTTTAATTTTCAGGGAGCCTCTCAGGGCAGAAATTAATAATTTTAATAATTTTAATAATTTTAATAATTTCAATTTTCCGGGAGCCTCTCAGGGCAGAAATTAATAATTTCCATAATTTTCATAATTTCAATTTTTTTTCTAATTTTAATTTTCAGGGAGCCTCACAGGGCAGAAAATAATAATTTTAATAATTTTAATAATTTTAATAATTTTAATAATTTTAATAATTTTAATAATTTTAATAATTTTAATAATTTTAATAATTTTAATAATTTTAATTTTCCGGGAGCCTCTCATGGCAGAAATTAATAATTTTAATAATTTTAATTTTCCGGGAGCCTCTCAGGGCAGAAATTAATAATTTTAATAATTTTAATAATTTTAATAATTTTAATAATTTTTATAATTTTAATAATTTTAATAATTTTAATAATTTTAATAATTTTAATTTTCCGGGAGCCTCTCAGGGCAGAAATTAATATTTTTAATAATTTTAATTTTTTTAATAATTTTAATAATTTTAATAATTTTAATAATTTTAATAATTTTAATTTTCCGGGAGCCTCTCAGGGCAGAAATTAATAATTTTAATAATTTTAATAATTTTAATAATTTTAATAATTTTAATAATTTTAATAATTTTAATAATTTTAATTTTCCGGGAGCCTCTCAGGGCAGAAATTAATAATTTACTAATTTTAATAATTTTAGTAATTTTAATAATTTTAATAATTTTAAAAATTTTAATAATTTTAAATGTACTTTTTTAGCTTAGAATCAGTAAAAACTGAAAATTTGCTCAAAGAATCCTACAACATAGTAAAAAATCGCAAAAATTGACCAATTTTGGGGGCCCGTGTAGTATAAAATCAAATAAAAAACGGTACGTGAGAATGCCTTCAGATGCAGGAGAAAAGAGTACCCAGAAACCGCGGTATCATCTCCAAAAAATGACAAAAACACACCGTACTCTCCTACGCGATCCTACGCGCTATCCTGCATTCCTTCCTCTTTGTCTTTGGTTCGGAAAAGAAAGGAACGGCTACCAGCCTCCCTCCCGACTTACATCTTTACATTCTCTTGTTTCGTCCTGCTCACCCGGAAAGAAGGTCTGCCTCCAGTCTTTCCTCGCCTCCCTGCTCACTATTATGAGTTCCTTTCACTTCTCTTCTGTTGCTTACATTCTTCTCAAAAGTGTGAAAGGTGCGGGGGACATCCCTTTCACTTTGTCTCTTCTGGGGAAATTCCCAATTGCAGGAGGCTCTCTCTCCTTGTCTTTGTTCTGTGTTCATATAGGGAATGAAGATAGAAGATGAATAAATAAGAAAGAATCAAGTCTATAATGTCCTCTATCCGTGTCTCTTGTGATTTCTTCAATTCCTATCTCTGCAGATTCTTCAAAATGGAAGGCGGACTTCTTCCTCCAACCAAAAGCGACCTTCTCAAAAAGAAGACAAGAGACGAACATCAATCACCGGAACCTGACTCCTAATCTCCTGTGTTTCCTTGCCTCTTTCCTCGCTATTCTCTCTTCCTTTCTTCTCTCCCGGTGCTTACATTCCCATCAACATGAAAATTGAGGGGGCAGCGCATCCCTTTCCTTTCCCCATCAAAGAAAGGCTGCCTTCCTATCCGCGTATGTTCTTCCCTCTTCCTTCCGAAAAGACTATAAGAGGTAGGGGTAAACAGAATGAAAGAGGAGTCTCCTGTTGCTTTCCGACTACCTTCTCACCACAAAAAGGAACCTTCCCACTCTTCCCTACTTTCTTTCTTTTATCTTTTTGCACTTTACGTTTCCCGCTGAGAAAATGAGACGTTTCCCACTGAGAAAATGAGACAATGATGACAATAAGGAAAAAAGATCACCTGCCTGTATTTTCAGACCTGTCCGCTGCATCTTTTCCCTTTACATCGCAGATTGAAGGAAAGCAAAAAAGTCAGAGGGAAGAATCCCTTTCCCTACCTTTCCCAGTACATTCCTTGTGCTTTCCATGTTCTTTGGAATTGCTTTGTTCTTCAGCAAGGAAAAGCGCAACTTCCCTCTCAATTTCATGTTTCCATTTCTCCGATGTCTTTTTCATTCAAGAAGCAAGCGGAGGGGCTGCCTCCTGTGTTTCCTTGCCTCTTTCCTCGCTATTCTCTTTTCCTTTCTCTTCTCTCTTGGTGCTTACATTCTTATGAAAAACGTGAAAGTTGTGGGGGCATCCCTTTCGCTTTCTCTCTTCTGGGGAAATTCCCAATTGCAGGGGGCTCTCTCTCCTTGTCTGTCTTCTTTTCTCATACATAGGGAAAGGAGAAAGAAGATGAAGAACTAGGAAAGAATCATTTCCACACATTCCTCTATTCCTACTGTCCGGAGATTGGCAAGCTTTCGGAAGCTCTGGTCTCTAGTCACGCCTGACCAAAGTCAACTTCCCGTGCGTGAGGGCCATATGTGAGGGGCCAGGAGGGGGGCAGAAAGTCCGGAATATGGTAGTGTTTCGAGTTTCAAATTCGTTTCCATAGTTTCAAATTAGTCTCAAGTCAGTTTCAAACTAGTTTCAAAATCCAGTTGAAATATCGCTGTTAAGGAGGAGCTGCAATTTCTGTCCGCGCTTGTTGAAAACCAGAACCTCTAGAGATTCCTGCATTTTTTGCAATTGCGCGTAGAAAAACGCAGTTTCCCCTTAACAACGAATTCGCAACTGGATTTTGAAACTGTTTTGCAACTAGTCTGAAACTACAGAAACGAATTTGAAACTTGAAGAACGCAGCATTTCTGCTCCCTGGCGCTTGGCCACGCCCAAGCAAGAGGAGGCTAGAAGCCGCGGCTCGCGAAACCAGCATTTGCCAAGGCAGCCACGCAATCACAAGTCAGTAAATTATCTTGTCTGAGACTGTGTCTCTTCTGAGTTGTTCTATTCCTTTCTCTGCATCCTTGCTTCTTCTCACTTGTCCTTTCACTTTTCTTTTGTCTCTTCTCACTCCAACCAAAAGGGAAATCGCAAGGGAGTCATATAGGGAAAGGAGACAACGTGAAGAAATAAGAAAGAATCATTTCCATATTGTCCCCTATTCCTGTCTCTAAATCTGCAGATTTTTCAGAATGGAAGGAGGGCTTCTTTCTCCCTCTCACTTTTCCTTTCGCTTTTCTTTATATTTTCTCACTCCAACCAAGCAGACAAGGGAGAGGGGTGAGAGATAGAACGCCCTTTACCTTCTCAAAACATAGAGAGGTGACGAAAATCAATCACGGAAACCTATCCTGCCTTCCTTCCTCTTTGTCTTTGGTTCGGAAAAGAAAGGAACGGCTACCAGCCTCCCTCCCGACTTACATCTTTACATTCTCTTGTTTCGTCCTGCTCAACCGGAAAGAAGGTCTGCCTCCAGTCTTTCCTCGCCTCCCTGCTCACTATTATGAGTTCCTTTCTCTTCTCTTCTGTTGCTTACATTCTTCTCAAAAGTGTGAAAGGTGCGGGGGACATCCCTTTCACTTTGTCTCTTCTGGGGAAATTCCCAATTGCAGGAGGCTCTCTCTCCTTGTCTCTCAGAAAATCCAGGCGGGGGACGTCACAAACCAGGCATACTCAGGCCTATGCAGTGACCACTTGTGCAAACGGGACACAGGGGTCCCACACTACAACCCTATGAGGAGGGCAGGTCCTACAAACCCCAAGAAAGGAGGAGGCTCTCTCTCCTTGTCTTTGTTCTGTGTTCATATAGGGAATGAAGATAGAAGATGAATAAATAAGAAAGAATCAAGTCTATAATGTCCTCTATCCGTGTCTCTTGTGATTTCTTCAATTCCTATCTCTGCAGATTCTTCAAAATGGAAGGCGGACTTCTTCCTGCAACCAAAAGCGACCTTCTCAAAAAGAAGACAAGAGACGAACATCAATCACCGGAACCTGACTCCTAATCTCCTGTGTTTCCTTGCCTCTTTCCTCGCTATTCTCTCTTCCTTTCTTCTCTCCCGGTGCTTACATTCCCATCAACATGAAAATTGAGGGGGCAGCGCATCCCTTTCCTTTCCCCATCAAAGAAAGGCTGCCTTCCTATCCGCGTATGTTCTTCCCTCTTCCTTCCGAAAAGACTATAAGAGGTAGGGGTAAACAGAATGAAAGAGGAGTCTCCTGTTGCTTTCCGACTACCTTCTCACCACAAAAAGGAACCTTCCCACTCTTCCCTACTTTCTTTCTTTTATCTTTTTGCACTTTACGTTTCCCGCTGAGAAAATGAGACGTTTCCCACTGAGAAAAAGAGACAATGATGACAATAAGGAAAAAAGATCACCTGCCTGTATTTTCAGACCTGTCCGCTGCATCTTTTCCCTTTACATCGCAGATTGAAGGAAAGCAAAAAAAGGGAAGAATCCCTTTCCCTACCTTTCCCAGTTCATTCCTTGTGCTTTCCATGTTCTTTGGAATTGCTTTGTTCTTCAGCAAGGAAAAGCGCAACTTCCCTCTCAATTTCATGTTTCCATTTCTCCGATGTCTTTTTCATTCAAGAAGCAAGCGGAGGGGCTGCCTCCTGTGTTTCCTTGCCTCTTTCCTCGCTATTCTCTTTTCCTTTCTCTTCTCTCTTGGTGCTTACATTCTTATGAAAAACGTGAAAGTTGTGGGGGCATCCCTTTCGCTTTCTCTCTTCTGGGGAAATTCCCAATTGCAGGGGGCTCTCTCTCCTTGTCTGTCTTCTTTTCTCATACATAGGGAAAGGAGAAAGAAGATGAAGAACTAGGAAAGAATCATTTCCACACATTCCTCTATTCCTACTGTCCGGAGATTGGCAAGCTTTCGGAAGCTCTGGTCTCTAGTCACGCCTGACCAAAGTCAACTTCCCGTGCGTGAGGGCCATATGTGAGGGGCCAGGAGGGGGGCAGAAAGTCCGGAATATGGTAGTGTTTCGAGTTTCAAAATCGTTTCCATAGTTTCAAATTAGTCTCAAGTCAGTTTCAAACTAGTTTCAAAATCCAGTTGAAATATCGCTGTTAAGGAGGAGCTGCAATTTCTGTCCGCGCTTGTTGAAAACCAGAACCTCTAGAGATTCCTGCATTTTTTGCAATTGCGCGTAGAAAAACGCAGTTTCCCCTTAACAACGAATTCGCAACTGGATTTTGAAACTGTTTTGCAACTAGTCTGAAACTACAGAAACGAATTTGAAACTTGAAGAACGCAGCATTTCTGCTCCCTGGCGCTTGGCCACGCCCAAGCAAGAGGAGGCTAGAAGCCGCGGCTCGCGAAACCAGCAACAACTCTTGCCAAGGCAGCCACGCAATCACAAGTCAGTAAATTATCTTGTCTGAGACTGTGTCTCTTCTGAGTTGTTCTATTCCTTTCTCTGCATCCTTTCTTCTTCTCACTTGTCCTTTCACTTTTCTTTTGTCTCTTCTCACTCCAACCAAAAGGGAAATCGCAAGGGAGTCATATAGGGAAAGGAGACAACGTGAAGAAATAAGAAAGAATCATTTCCATATTGTCCCCTATTCCTGTCTCTAAATCTGCAGATTTTTCAGAATGGAAGGAGGGCTTCTTTCTCCCTCTCACTTTTCCTTTCGCTTTTTTTATATTTTCTCACTCCAACCAAGAAGACAAGGGAGAGGGGTGAGAGATAGAACGCCCTTTACCTTCTCAAAACATAGAGAGGTGACGAAAATCAATCACGGAAACCTATCCTGCCTTCCTTCCTCTTTGTCTTTGGTTCGGAAAAGAAAGGAACGGCTACCAGCCTCCCTCCCGACTTACATCTTACATTCTCTTGTTTCGTCCTGCTCAACCGGAAAGAAGGTCTGCCTCCAGTCTTTCCTCGCCTCCCTGCTCACTATTATGAGTTCCTTTCTCTTCTCTTCTGTTGCTTACATTCTTCTCAAAAGTGTGAAAGGTGCGGGGGACATCCCTTTCACTTTGTCTCTTCTGGGGAAATTCCCAATTGCAGGAGGCTCTCTCTCCTTGTCTTTGTTCTGTGTTCAAATAGGGAAAGAAGAAAGAAGATGAATGAATAAGAAAGAATCATGTCTATAATGTCCTCTATCCGTGTCTCTTGTGATTTCTTCAATTCCTATCTCTGCAGATTCTTCAAAATGGAAGGCGGACTTCTTCCTCCAACCAAAAGCGACCTTCTCAAAAAGAAGACAAGAGACGAACATCAATCACCGGAACCTGACTCCTAATCTCATGTGTTTCCTTGCCTCTTTCCTCGCTATTCTCTCTTCCTTTCTTCTCTCCTGGTGCTTACATTCTTATCAACATGAAAATTGAGGGGGCAGTGCATCCCTTTCCTTTTCCCCATCAAAGAAAGGCTGCCTTCCTATCCGCGTATGTTCTTCCCTCTTGCTTCCCAAAAAATTATAAGAGGTAGGGATAAACAGAATGAAAGAGAAGTCTCCTGTTGCTTTCCGACTACCTTCTCACCACAAAAAGGAACCTTCCAACTCTTCCCTACTTTCTTTCTTTTATCTTTTTGCACTTTGCGTTTCCCGCTGAGAAAATGAGACGTTTCCCACTGAGAAAAAGAGACAATGATGACAATAAGGCCTTTACATAGCAGATTGAAGAAAAGCAAAAAAGTCAGAGGGAAGAATCCCTTTTCCAACCTTTCCCAGTTCATTCCTTGTGCTTTCCATGTTCTTTGGAATTGCTTTGTTCTTCAGCAAGGAAAAGCGCAACTTCCCTCTCAATTTCATGTTTCCATTTCTCCGATGTCTTTTTCATTCAAGAAGCAAGCGGAGGGGCTGCCTCCTGTTTCCTTGCCTCTTTCCTCGCTGTTCTCTTTTCCTTTCTCTTCTCTTTTGGTGCTTACATTTTTCTCAAAAACGTGAAAGTTGCGGGGGCATCCCTTTCGCTTTCTCTTCTGGGAAAATTCCTAATTGCAGGAGGCTCTCTCCTTGTCTGTCTTCTTTTCTCATACATGGGGAAAGGAGAAAGAAGATGAAGAACTAGGAAAGAATCATTCCACACATTCCTCTTTTTCTACTGTCCGGAGATTGGCAAGCTTTCGGAAGCTCTGGTCTCTAGTCACGCCTGACCAACGTCAACTTCTCGTGCGTGAGGGCCATATGTGAGGGGCCAGGAGGGGGGCAGAAAGTCCGGAATATGGTAGTGTTTCGAGTTTCAAAATCGTTTCCATGGTTTCAAATTAGTCTCAAGTCAGTTTCAAACCAGTTTCAAAATCCAGTTGAAATATCGCTGTTAAGGAGGAGCTGCAATTTCTGTCCGCGCTTGTTGAAAACCAGAACTTCTGCATGTTTTGCAATTGCGCGTAGAAAAACGCAGTTTCCCCTTAACAACGATTTTGCAACTGGATTTTGAAACTATTTTGCAACAAGTCTGAAACTACAGAAACGAATTTGAAACTTGAAAAACGCAGCATTTCTGCTCCTGGCGCTTGGCCACGCCCAAGCAAGAGAAGGCCAGAAGCTGCGGCTCGCGAAACACGCCTGGATCGAAAAGTGCACCTCCGACTTTCTTCCCAAAAGCCATTCCAGCAACAACTCTTGCCAAGGCAGCCACGCAATCACAAGTCAGCAAATTATCTTGTCTGAGACTGTGTCTCTTCTGAGTTTTTCCATTCCTATCTCTGCGTCCTTTCTTCTTCTCACTTTTCCTTTCACTTTTCTTTTGTCTCTTCTCACTTCAACCAAAAGGGAAATCGCAAGGGAGTCATATAGGGAAAGGAGACAACGTGAAGAAATAAGAAAGAATCATTTCCATATTGTCCCCTATTCCTGTCTCTAAATCTGTAGATTTTTCAGAATGGAAGGAGGGCTTTCTTCCTCTCACTTTTCCTTTCGCTTTTCTTGAAATTTTCTCACTCCAACCAAAAAGACAAGAGAGGTGGGAGATATAAAGCCCTTTACCTTCCCAAAACAGAGAAAAGTGACGAGAATCAATCAGGGAAACCTGGCTCCTAATCTCCTCGGTTTCCGCTCTTTCCTCGTTGTTCTCTCTTCCTTTCTTCTCTGCTGGCGCTTGCATTCTTATCAAAATTTGAAAGATGCGGGGGGCATCCCTTTGACTTTCTCCCTTCAACGGGCACTTCATTCCTTTTTGCCCACTATCTTCTTCGATCTTCCTTCCGAAAAAATTCGAAAAGGAAGCGATAGACCAGGGTGAAGGAGCAGTTTCCATCTTCGTTCCCGGCACCTTCTTATTCGTTCTTCTCTCTTATTATCTCTTTGTTTCTTTTCTTCCGCCCAAAACAGGAATTGCCGCAGGGCTCTCTCTCCTAATCTTTCTTCTTTACTCATATGGGAATGATAAAGAAGAAGAAATGAGAAAGAATCATGAGCTCTTCTTTTCGTATCTCTTCAGCATTTTCAGCATGGAAGGCGGGCCAGAGGCGAGAGAGTGCAAAGGGAAGAGACGCGAGAGATCAATGGGGACAAGCGAAGGGACGTGCGGGGAAAGGAGGGACAGCCCGGTCGAGACAAGCTCCCGAGAACCTGCGTGCAGGCAGTGATCTTTCTTCACTTATCTTCATCATTGTCTCATTTTCTTAGTGGGAAACGTAGAATGCAAACAAGATAAAAGAAAGTCAAGGGAAGAAAGAGAAGGGTTCCTTTTTGTGGTGAGAAGGTAGTCAGAAAGCAAAAAGGAGACTCCTCTTTCATTCTGTTTATCCCTGCCTCTTATAGTCTTTTTCGGAAGGAAGAGAAAAGAAAATATGCGGATTGGAAGGGAGCCTTTCTTCGATGGGAAAAGTGAAAGAAATGCCCCCGCACCTGTCACACAAAGCAACAGAAGAGAAAAGAAAGGAAGTTATAACAGTGCAGAAGGAGGCGAGGAAACACTAGAGGCCGCCCTTCTTCTGTCCGTTTGAGCGTGACGAAACAAAAGAAATGGAAAGATGAAAGTCGGGAGGGGGGCTGGTAGCTGTTCCTTTCTTTTCCGAACCAGGATTCCAGGATAGCGAAGGAAATAGTAGGGAAAGGCCCTCTTTCTTCTTTCGTGTTTATTTATGTCTGCACTGTGCAAAGAAAAGAAGGCGGGGACAGGCCGTTTAGAAATGAAAGCAGGCGATCTTTTCATCCATTTTGGTCACCTTTCTATTTATTGAGCTGTAAGGGGCTCTCTATCTCTCACCTCTCTCCCTTGTCTTCTCCCTTCTGCTTGGAGTGAGAAAAGAAAAGTGAAAGGAAAAGTGAGAGGGAAAATGAAGCCCTCCTTCCATTCTGAAAAATCAGCAGAGATAGGAATAGAAGAACTCCGAAGATAGGAACACAGGAACGTCTGCGCATGATTCTTTCTTTTTCCTCCTTTTCTTTCTAGATTCTGGGTTTAGGAGTTAGAGTTTAAATTTAGGAAATACGGTATAGAGTTTCTTGTGTAGGGTTTTAGAGTGTACGAATTTGTGGTCAGGGTTCCGGGCTTAGGGTCTGAGATTGCAAGAGCCAAAACATTTATCAGTCCGAAATGAGTTGTCTAAGTGCATATGCGTGAGACGTTGTTGGAGAAGTAGCTGGGTTGTCTTGGATATGCTAAAATTGATTAATAATCCCAGGCGGTAGCTTCTAAATAGACCCTATTTTGCTCAGCCACGGGGGGGGGGGGGGGGGGGGGGGGGCCGAAGGTCTGAAGGCTTCGAAGGCCGAAGGTGAAGACGAAGGCTTCGAAGCCTTCGAAAGATGAGGACGAAGGCTTCGAAGGCTTCGAAGGGCGAGGACGAAGGGGCTTCGAAGGCTTCCAAGATGAGGAGGAAAGGGGGCTTCGAAGGCTTCGAAGGGGAGGACGAAGGGGGGGGGGCCTTTGAAGGCTTCGAAGGCTTCGAAGGTGAGGACGAAGGGGGCTTCGAAGGCTTCGAAGGGTGAGGACGAAGGGGGGGGCGGCTTCGAAGGCTTCGAAGGTGAGGACGAAGGGGGTTTGAAGGCTTCGAAGGGGAGGACGAAGGGGGCTTGAAGGGGGGGGGGGCTTCGAAGGCTTCGAAGGGTGAGGACGAAGGCTTCGAAGGCTTCGAAGGGTGAGGACGAAGGGGGGCGGCTTCGAGGCCTTCGAAGGTGAGAGACGGGGGCATCTCCAGAGTCTCACGGCTGCGCCCCCCCCAATCCCCCCGCTCCACTTCCAGAAACAAAAACACTCTCGTCTCTACTCCTCTGAGCTTCGAATAATGAAACAAAAAAACAAAAGAAGATTCGAGGGGGGTAGAATTTAGAATACATTCCCTTCTCCCTTCTCCTTTGAGTTTTCGAAGAATGAAAGACGAAAAACAAAAGAAGATTTGAGGGGGTGGAATTTAGAATAAATTCCCTTCTCTCTCCTCCTCTGATTTCGGGTAATGAAATACAAAAACAAAACAAGATTCGAGGGGGGTGGAATTTAGAATACATTCCCTTCTCTCTTCTGCCTTCCTCCCACTTCGCATTCTTGCTTCTCCCTTCCTTCCACCCTTGTTTGTGATTTGAAATAAAGTCTACTTCTTTAAACAAAAACCGTCTCGTCACGACTCCTCTGATTTTTCGAATAAAGAAATACAAAAAACAAAAGAAGATTCGAGGGGGGGGTGGAATTTAGAATAAATTCCCTTCTCTCTTCTCCTCTAATTTTCCGAAAAATGAAATACAAAAAACAAAAAGATTCAAGGGGGGTGGAATTTAGAATACATTCCCTTCTCTCTTTCTCCTTTCCCCCACTCCACATTCTCTCCTCCCTTCCTCCTCGTCTCTTTTTAATTTAAAAATGTATTAAATTGAATGAATTAAATATTAAAATGTTTTGAAGATTCAAGAATTTAAAATACAAGGGCTTCGAAGGCTTGGAAGCTGAGGACGAAGGGGGCTTCGAAGGCCACATGCCATCAACATCCAAAAAGTGCCTGCCTTATAAACAAGGAATATTTGGAGAATGGGCCAGGTCAAAGCCCAAGCTTCTCAAATGTCGGATCTAAAAAACGCCCCGCGCCTGCATAGTTTGGACCGTGCTCTGATTGCAGACCGGAGCCAACAAGGGATTCACCCGCAACTGTTTACGCCTTGGTCTACCCGTCCTTTGAGGTCGTTATGGGGGCCAAGGCGAGCCCAAGAAGCTGGAAGTGCTGCTCAGCCATTGATCGAGGAGCGCCAGGCATCGATCCGTTGAATGTTGTTAACAAGCTGAGTGCTGCAAGTTCATTCAGTAAAGGCTGCAGCGTCGCAAATGGGCTTGAGTACATCCGAGGGAAGCGAGACATGTACCAGTCTCAGAAATTGGTTGTCTCCGGAGTTGTGTTTTTAAGTGTTTTTGCAACGATGAAATTGATTTTAAGAAGAGGACCATTGAGTGACAAAAAGAGAGCAGGCCATTTAGCAAGGGTCTCCACAGCCAGAGAGAGAATGACTGGAACGGAATTGGAGTAATGATGTGCCAGCTACGGTTGGCAAGACGCTTGCAGAATAATTGGTGGTTTAACGACAAATGACCACATTTGTTCGTGATTAAATCTTTCTTTCACAGTTGCACAGAGATTCTGGAGACAAAGGGGGGCTGGACTGCCCGTTGGAAAACCGCTGAAAAACATGGTATCGCGCAGGTCCACATTTAGAACCAATAAACGACGAGAAACATAGGACGCATCAGAGCACCCCTAGTAAAGCTTGAATGTACGACAACAAGAAAAGAACACAAGGCAAGCGCATTCTTGTGAAAGTTTTTGACTTCCTTGTGAGTGCCTTTACAGTTGACAGGATGTCTTGCACATGTGACATGAACCACGAGTTTGCATTGCATGAGTTGAGAACTGTGCTTGAACCGTTTGTTTGGTGTTAGCAGAAACAGGCATGGACATAGCATGTTTGGAGCTTGGCTTGAAAGTGTTTCTTGCTTTGAGCTTGACGGGAGATGCTTGGAGTGTGCATGATGAGCAGAGAAGCACTCGAGATGCTTTGGGCGGCCCTCGCTTCGCTCGTGTCGTCGTACTGAGGTTCGAGCAGAGTGGCTGTGCACTTGTATGCTTGTTTTGCTGAAGCACTGAAGTCCTGAGAAGCATTAGGACGTTTGCATGTGTTCCTCCTTTGTTTAACAAAGTTGAGATGGAATTCACGAAAGTGAAGCTGCGCTGACTCTGCGAGAGACTTGCCGAACACCTCTGGTGTTTTGGCTCAAGCGTGGAGTGAAAAAGAGCTCTGCGTTTTTCACATGGTAGCGGAGCGTCTGAGGACGTTCCAGTAGAGACCATGGCCGCCCAAGCTCCGGACCCTTCTCAGGTGCCGGTGCCGGACGTGAGTCCTGAAGAAGAGGCTTTGCTGTTTGGTCAAGCAGGCCAGACAACTACGCGACCTCAGGAAGCACCGAACCCCTTTGAGTCCCCTCCGGCAACTCCTGCTCAAGCGCAGGCTTCACCAGCGGGCAGTCAGGCAGGGGGAACCTTGCCCACAGCCAGCGGTGGAGGAACCGAGACTGGGTTTCAAGCCATCGTGTTGGAAATGCTACGTCAGCAGAACCAGTCTACACTTGAGCTCTTGCGTCAGCAAGGGCAGGCTACTCAACAGAACCAGCAGTTGATAGCTGCTCTCATGAGACGCATGGACTTAGAGGAGAAACGCCGAAACGAGGCCGAAGAGAAGGCAGCGGAGACTGCTAAGTTGGTTGCTGAAGCTGCAGCTAAAGCCAAGACTGCCGACCCGTTTTCGGGACCTGGTGCCACAGCAGCGACGGGGTCGTCTTCGTCTACTTCTTTTAGTGGTGGGTCCACTCTTCAGAACCGAGCGGAGAAGTACCTACCGCCTTTGCCATTGCTGGAGCATCAAGGCATGAGCAAAGGACGCATGCGAGAAGTGGAAACATGGCATGGCTATGTGGAGACTTTGAGCTCGTGGTTGGCTTTGCAGGACGAGTCTTTCGTTCGGGAGCTTCAGCTGTGTGTGAAGGTGAAACACGAGATACTCCAGAAGGATCTCAGTGTGGAAGTTGCAGCGCGGAGCGCTAAGCTGTTTTACTACCTGACCCAAGCCCTGGCAAAGTGGGAAAGGGGTCTGGAGTTGCTACGCTCGTGCTCGAAGCGACAGGCTTTGAGTGCCTGTGGGTACGAGGCCATGCGCACCATCACACAGCAGTACAGCATAGTGTCCCGCATGGAAGCCGTCTTCGTGCGTGACCAGTGTTTGAAGTTGCAGCACACGTGCCAACATATTCGGCGGCCTACTGACCTCATTAGGCACCTTGAAGATGAGTTTTCTCGGTCTGAGGCAAAGCTGTCGAATTTCCCTGAACTTCTTCTGTCAGAGGCTGATCGGTGCAGTATCCTTTTGCAAGCGGTGAATACCGAGCTTCGTCAATACGTTGTCTTGCATGGGAAGAGCAACGACTGGAACTCATTGTGCAGCAGTCTGAAGTACTACGAAGAACAGCTTCGACTGTGTGAGGCTCCAGGTGGAACGTCTCGATCCCTCAGTGACACTTTGTGTGATTACTGCGGGAAACGGGGACACCAAGCCGAGAAATGCTGGCAGAAGCAAAGGGATGAGAAGGCCCGTGGTGGTGGCAGTCCGGACAAAGGCAAGGGCGACCATGGAAAGGATCGAAAGAAGCCTAAGGACAAAGGAAAAGGGGACCGAAACCCCAAAGGTGGGGGAACTCCCAAAGGTGGAGGAACGCCGCGGGGAGGTGGAACTCCTCGGAGCGAGCAAGGGGACAAGAGCCCCAAAGGACGCGGAAAGGGCAAGGAGAAGTCGAAGAAGAAGAAAGGAAAAGGGAAAGGCCGTTACTTGGGTGAGCCCGAATCGGAAGCAGACTCTGGGGAAGCCACCTTGATGGCTTTGGGTTTTTCTGGAGTGCGGGAAGCTTCGGCCGAACCTTCTCTTCCTCCTCGTGTTCTGAACGCGCCTGAAGAGGTGAAGCCGGTAGGCACCGTAGTTGGAGATTCAATGGGGGCCTTAGGCTCGAAGTTTTCTCAAAGAGGAAACCTCTCTCAGATGTGCTCGCACCTAGGGGTTAGCCCGAGGGATGTTTGGTTGGTTGATAGTGGGGCTACGTGCCACATAGTTTCCAACCAGTTTATCTCAGGATTTCGTGTGGTGAAGACACATGACAAGGCAGCCAGTCTGTTCAACGCCTCTGGAGGTTCGATCGACGTTTCGTCTGTGGTCGATATCGAAGTCTACTTCGGTGATGTTCTTCTGAGACTCGGGGAGGTGTTGGTGGCTGATGTCGGGTTTAACGTCCTCTCTCCATGGTGTGGGGCGGAATTGGGTTGGAAGACCTATCTGTCCAAAACGGGGTCCCGAATGTACAAAGGGAACAAGAAGAGTATCAAGTTGGTTGGTCACAATCGGGCCTGGTGGGCGTTTAGTGGGGGAAAGAAGTCTAAAGCCTCCTCCAAGAAAGGGGCGGAAGGGCCTAAAGACATGGAACTTGATTCACTGAAGGACGCTGTTGTGCCAGGATCTGAGGTTCCTATCCCCTCAGGACAGCGGACCGCTCCCAGGAGCATCTTGAAGAAAGGAGGAAAGAGCCTGCATAAGGTCGATGAGCTCGATGATGAGCAGTGTGGCCGACACGCTTTGTCTTCAACTCCGTTTTCGTTTCTCCTTCGAGGGTTTAGGTCTGAGATCTTCAATCCCGAAAGTCCTCAAGAAGAGCTTGTTTTCGACAAAGATCTTAGGAAACAGCATGACATGTGTGGCTTGAATTTGATTAGGAAGCAGCATGACATGTTTGGCTTGAGCTTGCGCTTGATTTTTGAGCTTGGATTGAATTGCTTGAGCATGTTGCTTTGGAACCTTGGGAACATACATGCTTTGGAGCTTGCTTTGCGTGTGTGCGTCATGTTTTTCATGGGGTGTTTTTCGCTTATGCAAGGGATTGGAGCGCCTTTCGGAGGTGCACGAAGGAACAGATCCGGAGCTTTGAGTGTTTTGGTTCTAGTAGCCTTTTGCTTTTGTTGCTCGGAAAGCAGCAATCCGCTCCATGATGGGTGGCTCCCAAACCTCTGGGCCTGCGATAGAGGACCCAGTTGGTGGAGAGGCGAGTGTTTCGCCAATGGTGGGCCCGTCGCCGGAGGAGGCAACGGTCCAGGAGCCAATGGCGACGGTCCAGGAGCCTTCGCCTACCGACTCCGAGAATTGGGGGCATTGGCGCCCCCTTGCGGCGGACCCCGTGGATATTGGAGATTCCGATGTGCCGAGGATTACTCCGGTGGACACCACGCAGCCACCATCCATTCCGGGACAACGCCTGACGGCCTTGCATCATGCTTTGCTTTTCGATATGAGGAGGAGGATTGCGGAGGCTGCCGAGCTTGGGGTCCATTTGTACCCCGGGCCTGGGGAACCAATGCCCCAGCTTTCCCATTATTATGGGCCCCCAGCAGACCCGAGTGCCATTTACGATTCCCTCGCCATGGCCGGGACCATAGGCGAGGCCTATGTGGCGCAGCATCTGGGGTCTCCGGCGATTACTCGCCAGATCTTTGGTGGGTCTGCTACGTTGGTTCGTCCCAGCGAATATGCAGCCCCGACTCCGTGGCACTCGGTGCTTCCGCGGTTTCCGGAAGGTCCACATCCACCACAGGTACTTCCCGAACCTGTGCAAGAAGAAGGTCGCCGTCCCAAAAGATTTCGGGAGGTGGCCACCTCCACTGTGGATCAAGACTTGGCTGCAGAGGAGCGCCTCCATCTTCTTCTCCAAGGCAAAGGCCTCTTCGAATGGGGGCTGAGGCCCCACGACGTCCTGTCAGCCATGGACAGGCTGGGCGTCGCTACCAAGGGCGCGGGAGGGCGCAACGACCGCCGAGAGCGCGAATGCTCCATAAGCGCAATGGGGTATCTTCAGCGGCTCCTCATCTGCTTGCGCGCCTTTATCAATGCAAAGGCGGGGGAATGCCCGTTGTTGGCCCTTCACGAGCCGCGTCTCTTCGAGGGACCGCGCTTTACGCGGTATCGCGACGAACGTGTCGCGTGGGGCGAGCTCACTACGAGTTTGAGGCTTCGAACAGATGCTGCATTGCGGTCGAAGGAGGCCAGCAATGCCCGCAGGGCCGCGCGAGATTCGCGCCGGAGGTTGAAGCCGAAGGCCCGTGCTGGTCCTGGTGGGTCTACATCAAGCGATTCGAGCTCCACCTCCGTTTCGGCCGACGAAGACCTCCATGGCGAAGGCCCCGAAGAGGCGCTGAGATTTTGCTTGAAGTGCAGGGAGGACAATATCTCAGTCCAAGAGGCCCTTTGCCTCCCTACGCCAGAGACGGCGCCACCACCGATGGTGAAGCAAGCAGGAATGGGTGGTCGAGATCCTCCAGCTCCACCAATGGTTCCGGGAACTTCGGCTGCAACTCCGGGCCACCACGACGACGGGGATATGCCCCTGGAGCCACCTTCTCCTGCTTCAACAGCCCCGCTTGGGGATTCCATCGGCCGCCTTCTTCTTGGTCTTGGACAGACGGGCTCGGAGCGCTCGTTCGTTCTTCCGCCGCCACCGCCGGCGGTAAAGGCGATGCCACGCCCCGCTCCGGGGCCCTCCATGCCAACGGTTCCCGAATCGGAGGCCCCATCTTCCAGCAGCTCGGCCAATGTCCCCAGTTTCGATGCGGTGGTGGCTGCCGCAAAGGAGACGATCAAGAAAGGATGAAGGGGATTTGGAGCCGTGGGCCCGGCTTGGAATGTATCATAACTTTCTTTTGTGTTCGGGATGGAGTCCTGGACTACGCCGACGCGGCGCACCGAATTTCCTTTCGAGAAGAAAACAAAGATGTGAGTGCGTGGTTTCGTTTTCTTGAAATACATGTGAAGCATGAGTTGTTTGAGCTTGGTTTGCCGCTTGGATTGCTTGAGCTTGAGCTTGCTTGTGCCCGAAACCCCTTTGAAACGCACCAAATCCCGAACCTTAACTTCAACCCCAACCGAACCACCGCCAGCCTATACAGGAATGGTCTTGGGCCAGGACTGGATGTCATGGCCATCGTGGGCGTCTTGGGCTTCTGCAGCCTCTTGGGTGGTCTAGTGTTTTGGGGGTTTCACATTTTGTTTGTCGAGTTTAAAAGGTGTTCCGTTGGAGAAAAGGATCGGAAGGTCTTTAGAGTGAGGCCGCGCAGGAAGGGCTGCAGTGTTAGGATCTTTTGTGGGGACCACTGGGTCCGAGTGCCTAGCTACAAGCAGTTTGTCTTGCATAGGAAGGCCCCAAAACCCCAAACACGTACACGTTGCATGTTGAACATGTTGTTTTGCAAGGCTTGCAGTGTGCTTGGGAGTGTTTGTGCTTGGCTTGGTGTGCTTGATGTTGTTGAAAAGGGCAATGATGAGAGCCCGCCGGCGAGCAGTCCATTAGTGTGTCATCTGCGGATGATGCACAGAGGACTGCCAGTGCCGGGACAAGGGACTGAAGCTGAGCCCTTTGATTTGGAAGCTCCTCGTGGTGGGGAGCCCGGGTCTTCGTCTTCAAGGGTCCCCGAAGGGGTTCCGTCACCGTCAAGTCCCGATTACGAGCCTTCTGAAGTTTCTGAAAGACCCCCCAAGCCTCCAGAGAATCCACCGGAACCACCGGACAGTGGAGAAGAAGGATCTTTTAGGATTCCGTTGTCCTCAACCGCCTTGTATCATCATCGTGCACAAGGCCATTTCCCTTATGATTTCAACTGTGACTCATGCTGTTCGTCGAAGGGTCGTGTTCCCGCGCGTCGATTGCGTCGTCGTCTTCAAAAAGAGAATCAGACTGTTGGTCTTGATTTTTTCTTTTTCGGCAAGCTAAGAGTCCTGTTGATGACACACCTGGGTTCAAGGTATACTGTCAGTCTGCCTGCACCGAACCTCGAAGATCCACAATTGCTTGCTAACATCAACAGAGTGCTGCGTGAGATGGGACTGGTAGGCAAAGCCGTGACGTTTCGAATGGATCAAGAAGGATCTATTATTGCTTTGGCAGAAAGACTGAGTAGGTCCCGAAACTGCCCCCACAGCGCAACAATTGTTGATGTGGTTCCAGGATATAGGCCACAAGCCAAAGGGTCAATAGAACGACAAGTTGAATCGGTACGCCAAGGCTTCTGGGCTGTGTGGTTGGACTTGGAGCGCCAAATTGCTCTAAAGAAGTTCCCTGGTCAAGATGCAGAGCTGGGAAAGTACCAGCTTCCCTTAGGGGGTCTCTTGTGGCAAGCCTGTGTGTTCTATGTTTCGAGGTGTTACAATCTGTGGTCCTCGAGCCACGGTGACTCCACCACCAGCATTGATTTGCTGCACGAGGAAATAGTTCACCGAACTAGAACGCTTCCCTTTGGTTGTGTGGTTCAGGCGAAAGTTAGCAAGTCGAAGGCGCATCTTGCTAAATACCGGGGAGCGAAAACAGTCAAGGCTGTTTACTTAGGACCCGTGAACGCACGAGGTGGAGGGATCTTCGCGGCCCCTTTTGGTAGTACGGAGATTGACGTATTTCCGACCGGAAGAATCGTTGATGGAGCGTGCGAGGTGGCAACTGTCGAAGGCCTCGCTGTTGCGCAGTCTTTGGTTCTTGATGGTAAAGACCCAGAACGGCCTGTCTTGTATGAACCCGAAGGTGTTGATGATGGAAATGGTCCTGAAGATGAAGTCATGGAAGGTGGTGTTGGTCCTTTAGATGAAGAAGACGAAGAGATGATTGCTGACGATACCTATGTTCCCGTAGGTGCCCCGGCGGAAGAAGGTGAGGCAGGGATTCTGCCTGATGAGGGGGAAAACATGGAGGACATGGAGATTGATTGGCTTACGAATCACCTCTTGGAGTCTTTGTACCGAGGACCTGACGTTCGAGCTACCTCACAGGAGGTGGCTGATTCGTTTACCTTGAAATTCGGAGGAAGTAGGGTCAAGTGCCAGGTACCACGAAATGCGGTCTCTGAAACATCCGGAGAACAGTTGGATCCGAGCCTTTTGTATGCCTCGATGAAGTTGGAACTAGAGGAACTCGAGTCGTTCGGAGTAGGAAAGGTGATCTCTGAAGATGAGGCCCGGAAGTCCGCACGTGAGAGCGGCAGGCGGGTACTTACCAGTCGGTGGGTTAACACGGTCAAGCGTAAAGGGCTGTACCGGTCACGTCTGGTAGTAAGAGATTATGCTTCGATGGGAGGCACGACCTTGTCTGAAGGTATCTACAGCCCGACTACGAGTTTGGAGGGATTGCGGCTTCTGTTGGCCCTGCTTTGTCGAAGAGGTTCAGTGTTGAGCTGTGACGTGAGCGTTGCTTTTATGCATGCAGCAGTGTCAAGGCCTGAGTACGTAGAGCTTCCGAGTAACGTGAGTATTGCGGACTCTAAAATCCCTCAAAAGGCCGGAAACAAGAAGGTGTATCTTCGATTACACAAAGCCATGAACGGACTGAGATCCGCACCGCTTTCTTGGTATAAGGAGCTGAGTTCGCACTTGGAGCAGAGCGGATTCAGTCCAAGCTTGGACCCGACGATATACCGCAGGAAGACCTCCAAGGGTCTGACGCTGGTCCTCTTTTATGTTGACGATTTGTTAATCTACTCTGAGGACCCCTCCGAAGGGAAGAAGGTTTTCGAAGATCTACAGAAACGCTACAAGCTGAAACTAACTGGTGAGCTTCATGAGAATTGTGCGGGAGAAGTATCCTTTCTAGGACGGCGAATCTTCAGGAACAAGGGAGAGAAGCGAGTCTATTTTGGACTGGACGCTAAGTATTTGGATTCCTGCTGTGAAGAGTATGGGATAACCAAACCGAACCCCAAGCTTCCGTCATTGGAGAAGCGCTACTCTGACCTCATTAAGAAAGGGCAAACCGAAAAGATCAGTCCAGCTGCTCACGAGAAGTACCGTAGGACCTTAGGGCGTCTAGCATGGGCTGCCCTCTCCAGACCAGATTTGCAGTTCTGCTGCGGATTTTTGGGGCGTCATCAGTCGGCCCCTGACGAGGCAGCTGAAACATGCATGAGGGATGTCCTCAAATGGGTCAAAGGTCTTCCGCATAAGGTTCAGGTGTTTCCGTCGACTCGGGAGATCCTGGAAGACGATGCGGATCCCCAAGCGGTATCGTGCTTTACGGACGCAAGCTGGAGCCTGAATTCTGTTAGTGGTGGTGTGATTACTTGGGAAAACTGCTGTCTAAAGACGTTCAGCAGGAAGCAGTCCACCACAGCCCTTTCGAGCGCCGAGAGTGAGCTTGCGGCGCTTACTGAAATAGCCAGGGAAGGTTTGTACATTGCTCTCTTGACGGAGACCATCTTGGAGGGCATCCCGAAGGACCGGGAAACGGGGTACTACCTTCTTAAGGGGTATTCGGACTCTGAAAGCGCCGTGTCCATTTCCAAAATGGGGACATTGTTGAGGAAAGTCCGCCATATTGAGTTAAGAGCCGCTTTTCTCCAAGAACTTGTCCAGCTTGGAAGATTCACGATTGAGCACATACCAGGTGCTATCAACCCGGCAGATGCTCTAACAAAAAGCCCAACTAACGACAGTTTGGTCAGCTTGTGCGAGGCTTGTGGCCTCATTCCGGAACCAGTCCCCTGGAAAGAGAAAAGTTCCGGAACCAGCGTTTCTGTCACGTTTCAAGAGCCCAATAAACCAGCAGATGAAGTCTGCGAACTGAACGTCCCTGTTTCTTGGCGAGCCGCAGCAGAGAAGGTAGCAAGGAACCAGGCTTCTTATGTTGTGGTTGAGCTCTGCTGTGAAGAAGGAAGCTCTTTGTCAAAAGCTTGCTCGAAGAATCCTCGTATCGCGTATTTTGGAGTGACGAAGCAAGTGGATCTGTTAAGTGAAAACGGATACCAGCTTCTCAAAGAAGTCTTTAGTGTGTTGCTTCATGAAGGGGTGAAGGTGTATGCGCACTTGTCTACGCCGTGTTCGGCTGGGTGCGGACTTCGTCATTTGAGATTCCGAAAAGGTGGACAGGCCTACGCCAGATGGCGGGAGTCTCTTCTGGTCCACAAGAGGTCTTGGCGAAGGATTTGGAACCTTCTCCGTCCGTACGCGAACTGTCCGCGTCTTCTTCTTTCTCACGAGTGGCCAGCTAGGTCTGACTTGTGGAATGAAACGGTCTTTAGGTCTGTAAGTCAACGTCTTGGTCTTGCGAAGGGATGTGTCGTCGATCGCTGTTGCTTCGAGAAGGGTTCTGAAAGAGCCTGGAAGAGGTGGTGGTTTTGTAGTAACTCTTCGAATTTCATCAACAGTATGGCTAGGAACCGCTGTGATGAGAGCCACCAACACATTCACCTTCAGCTCCCGGCGTCAGGTGTGTACCCTGAGCTGTTAGGAGAAGAAATGCTGAAGGGTGCGAGACGAGCTATGGAAGAAGACAGGACTTGAGGACGCAACTGTTGCAGGCATGAGGGGGTGTGAAAGTTTTTGACTGGCTCAAGCTTTCGGCTCAACCCCGGTGGGGTGCCTTTGGTAGGGAGTTGGTAGCTGTCAACGAGCCTCGGGGCCCAAATCTGCGTGGGGGAACAGGCCCTTGGTCCAATCCCAGCTTGACCAACTTGTGCCATGGCTGAGCTTAGGGTGTTCGCCTCCCTTTTGTCTCCACAGTCAGGAACCGCTGCTCACCGTCGGGGGTTCGCCTCCGTTGCAAGGGTGCATTGCATCCTAGGCCAGTCCCAGCCGCGGGACGCAAGTTCCGGAGCGGGTGGCAATCTCTCGGGGGGGCTCACCTCCAGGAAAGCTTGAGTTTGAATAAGCACCAGCGCTTGGTGCCCCTAAACTTACTGCTTTTTCCCCAAAGTTTTGCTTTGTTTTCCTTTGCCACTTTGCACTGCTTGCAGTCATGCATGCCGCTGCATTCCTGAGATCATGCCGCCCGCTGGCAGGAGAGCAGATGGGGGCAAGGTCTTCGCCAATGGTCACTTTTGGTTGTCTCTTGGGTTTAGGATTGCATGCATGCTTGGCGCTGGCAAGTTTGGTGGCAAGCGTGGGGACCATCCTGTGTGGTTGAGGCTCCTTAGGGGGGTCCCTTGGCTTCTTTGGGAGGGTTTAGGGTGTTGTTGAGGTTACCTATGTGTGGGCCACAAGTGTGCTGCCACCTCTGGCTATACCAGTACCATAATTACTGAAATTTTGTGCATCAACTCAGGCGCTATGCACTCTGGACATGCAGGAAGCACTCATCTCTCCAGCCTCTGGGAGGATCTTCCTCAGCGCCCAGGTCCTCCACTAAAGGGCCATGCAGTTACGTCCTTGAGTTGGGGGGCCAGCCCTGCCACCTGTGCAGGGTTTTGGAACAAGTGCAGGAGTTGCTACGGGCTCTTGCCTCCCTATCGCTTGGCGTTGGCAGAACCAAGTGTGGGATCCTCCTCTTACTTGTTGTTTTTATAGTTTCGGGCATGCAGGTACCCAGGAGTGTCCAGACCGTGAGTCCTGCCTGTGCTGCAAGCCAAGCCAACAGTGGGTGTGTTTCATGGCTGGTGCGGCGTGGTTCCCGCGCTTGTTGAGGGGAGCGTCGACACCTGCGCGTGTGGAGGGGTGCGTTTGCCCTCGCGCTTAGTTTGAGGGCTTAGCACCGGCCTTGACGTGCAGTCACCTAGGTTTGGATCTTGCAGTTGCCCAGGGTGGTTGGTTGGGTTTAAGGTCACCTTTGAGAGCGTATACCGGCCCACTTCGCCGGGGGCCTTTCCCAGCCACAGTGCAAAGGCAGTGCGCGCTTCTCTGTCTTCGCGCAGACCCAGTCATTACAGTCCAGGCACCATTTTCTGTCCTTTTACTGCCAAACAAGTCGTTCCTGCTATTTTGGGGTTTAGGATGACACGCTGAACCCCAAATAGCAACATGATGTTGCTGGTATAGGAATTCGCCAAGATTTTTGGCCAAATTTCCTTTTCTGCACAAAATCATTGAAGTTGGCCCGCCAGCATCAAAGATCTTCGACATCGAGTCGAGCGTGCATTGCAGGGCCAAATAGCAACATTACGTTGCTGGTATAGGAAATCGCCAAGGCTTTTTTGGTCAAATTTCCTTTTCTGCACAAAATCATTGAATTTGGCCCGCCCGCACCAAAGATCTTCACCATCGAGTCGAACGTACATTGCAGGGCCTGGACGCTGGCTTTTCCTCCCCGGCTGGAGGTAAGTTTGGCCAACATGTGGCCTTGATGGCCACTCTGCTGCCCGTGGCATGCACGCGAGGGCAGTACTTCCACTCCTTTCCCCGTCTTTGGGGTGGTTTTCCCTCCCCGTTTGGAGGTAATTTTGGCAGACAGGGGGCCTTTATGGCCACTCTGCTGCCTGTGTTCAAGAATGCAATGGCAGTGCGCCACTCCACTGCCCGTCAATGGGGTGGATTTTGGTTGGTAGAGGTAGCCGAGTGCCCAGAGCTGCTGCGGCATGGGTGCTCTGGCCCCTGTTAGTAAGAGCGAGAACGCAGGGGCCACCTCGTTGCAGCAGGGTTTTGGGGCGTCGTTCCCAGCGCCTCCATAGTCGATGGGAAAGCGTCGCTCCCTGCGCCTAAAATTGGGGGGAGTGCGTGGTCCCCGCGCTTAACTACAAATTGAGGGGACAAAACCCTGCTGCGCCAGTTAACGTCCAGCCCAGAGAAGGTGAGCTGAAGGCCCCCCGCCCCCAGGCCTTGGGGGTTCTCCTCCCTGCCAAGTGCATTGGGGCGGGGCAGCAACACAGGAGGCCTAGCCCTGTATAGTGCAGTTCCAAGTTGAAGAAGACGCTGGGGGTTGACCGTTCAGAGTCCCTCCATTTGATGGCATAGGTCCTGTAGCCTGTAGTGACCAAGGCTTTCTTTTCTCACCTCATTTTTCCTGTGGGATTTTGGTCAGCACCGGCCTGGAAAGCGCCCGGGTAAGCAGTGCCGTAGGCAAGCACGCCTAGTCACAACGACTGTGGGTGTGTAGGCTGTAGGTGTCAAAACCCTTTTCCCCCAGGCCTGGCTCAAGGTAGCCGCCCGGGTTTCTTAGGATTGCCGTTTCGGCGGCCGCGCTTCGCGCTTCGAGAAGAAAGTTTTTGACTTCCTTGTGAGTGCCTTTACAGTTGACAGGATGTCTTGCACATGTGACATGAACCAGCATTGCATGAGTTGAGAACTGTGCTTGAACCGTTTGTTTGGTGTTAGCAGAAACAGGCATGGACATAGCATGTTTGGAGCTTGGCTTGAAAGTGTTTCTTGCTTTGAGCTTGACGGGAGATGCTTGGAGTGTGCATGATGAGCAGAGAAGCACTCGAGATGCTTTAGGAGCATCCTTGAAGAAGTGCGTGTTGCTCTGAGTTTGCTCTTTAAACCTTGGCCGCCGACCCTCGCTTCGCTCGTGTCGTCGTACTGAGGTTCGAGCAGAGTGGCTGTGCACTTGTATGCTTGTTTTGCTGAAGCACTGAAGTCCTGAGAAGCATTAGGACGTTTGCATGTGTTCCTCCTTTGTTTAACAAAGTTGAGATGGAATTCACGAAAGTGAAGCTGCGCTGACTCTGCGAGAGACTTGCCGAACACCTCTGGTGTTTTGGCTCAAGCGTGGAGTGAAAAAGAGCTCTGCGTTTTTCACAATTCTTGAAATCAGACTTGCCGTCGTAAGTCATAACGTTGCGTAACTTGCGCACTGGCCATGCTCCAGTCCGAGACAACACACCAAACAACATGAAATGCAGTCAAAATTAAAACCTGTGAAAAATCTCTTACTTAGCTACACCACTTCGAAGCTCAAGGACCTCGGATTCGAACTTCCATGACAACTGTGTGCTCTGGGTGCGCTACTTCGCCATGGTACGCAGAGGAAGTTCCAAAGTTTTCCTTGCGACTCCCGTATCGCATCACTAAAGCTGGCCAAGGTGGTGGGGTCCCATCAAGGATTTTTCTTTTGGGAGCATTCAATGTGAGGTACACATCAAACCTTCTTTATCGTATGCCCTGCAGGAGCTGGCATCGGTCTTGCGTCGTGATGATGGTTCTTTTCGACTTGGCGCTGGTAGTGTTTGCCACACGGATTCGGCTCGTGCGTACAAGCAGCTGGGTGTCGAGGATGGCTTCCTTTTCGATGGCTCCTTCTGCAACGCGAAGGAGCTCAAGGGTCTGAAGCTTGCCCACACCAATGTCAAGCACAAACCTCCAAAACCGGAGTTTACCAAGCCGTTTGACGTGCCTGTGTGGCAGGGTCTTGATGGGATTGTTGGCGGACAGTGATAGGGAACTGGATGCCGGCGAATCCCAGTGCAGTTTGTTGTTCGACGATGACGAGTGAAGCGCCCGGGTATCTCGCAGAAATGATGTCTCGATGTGTGCTTGCGAGTCCAAAGCTTGGAGGCTTCGGGGTTCAGTTTCGGGGTTCGGTGTTGCCGTGGGGTATTTGGCGAGGTGGGTTTCTGCAACCAATGAAGCTGTAGGGTGCTGCTATACTTGCTTCTGGAGACCTCACGCGGATCCCTTTATTTTGCGCGGCGCCTCAAGCGGTAGCACTTCTCCGGGCGCTGCGCCTATATTGCCGCGGCGTCTCAAGCGGCGACCGTTTTCGTTTGGTTTCTGGCCGAGCTATGCGCCTCAGGGGGCGCCGCCTGCGGCGGCGCCCCGAAGGGGCGCTACTTCTCAAGCGGTTACCGCGCCGCTCCACGCGCCGCGCCCGGCGGTTCTTTTGGGTCGATTTTGAAGCAAGCTTGCGCAACTTAAATTTGCTGCTTGCTCATTGGTTTATGGATGCTGAAATTTTGATGCTTCTCAGGTTAGAGTTGGGGTCAACTTCAGCTGGGAAGGGGTCAAGGTTGGAGTGAATCCCAACTTCAACTCTGGCTCCTTGAGAGGGAGCTTGGACAAGGGGTGAGAGTTGGGTTGACTGAACCCTAACCGCAGATCCGGTGGGTTAGGGTTTTTCTTACCCTTTCTAGGCGGGTGAGGTGAGAGTTGGGGTTACCTAAACCCTAACTCCGCATCCAAACCCATATCTGGGTTGGATAAAGGGTCTTAACTCTTACTCTGGAAGGGGGGGGTGGCTTGGAGGGGTTAGAGGGTGGTTCAGATTATCTTAGCTATCTGTTATCCTGACCCTAAATCAGACTAGAGTTTGGGCAACTTGGATTCGGGTTCACCCAAACCTCAACCTAGGTTTGGGTCAGCCCCCCCGCCGGGGGTCGAACCCAAGGTTGTAACAAAGTTGAACCCCAACCCTCAACTTAGGCCCGCAGAGTGTGCTCTACGGACGAAACGCTGACCGATTGGACATACCTTTTGTGCTGCTAATGTGGAAAATGGGCGACGCTCCAAAAAAAGAAAGAAAGTTCAACTTTGAATTGGTTGTTTCACGAGCAACGCCCCTCAAAGTACTACTTTCACCGCCACGCTGACAGCGTGTTCTCGAAAAGATAAGGAGCCAAATTCATGGGACGTGAGACACGGGCTGGCAAGCGGAGACAAAATTAGCCCAGGAATCCGGCAAAGGGCAGCTGCGTGAAGGAAGACGTGAAAGAGACAAGCGGAGCCAAGAAGCCCACAAACCCGATAACAGCCACCCACATCAATGGAGACATGAAGGGAGACAAGCGGTGACAAGAGTGCAGGCTTCAAAGCACATGTTCAAGAGGAATATTCAGAACAAACTTGAGTTTGCATGGGGGCAGTTGTGTTTTACTGTAATGGACATGATTATTCAGCTTGCCGGTGTGTTGATCAACTACGACCAGAGATCTGGAACGGAGGTTCGAACAAAAAGTTCGGGGGGCGATTTGCAAGCTTTTCTTCGTTTTCAGTTTCGAAGAGGCGCGTGTTGCTCGGTCCAGAAAAATTCTCAGCGAATGCGAGTGTGTTTTTTCTTGCTCGGTTCATTTGCTCTGTTACCTGCCACCCCTTCCGCATGCTGGTTGGGAACCGGCAAACCAAACGCTTTGATCCCTGAGGTCGCGATTGCTGCGGGTGATGGGGTGCATTTAGAATCATTCAAAAATGTGCTTTTGCATGCCGGCCTTTTGGGCTTGTCAGTCAGGGCTTTCAGCTCTGAATAATGTCCCTTGTGTTGACAGCTACATGTTTCAATTTCTCATGGGATTGCTTTTGGCATGTTTTCTTGAGTTTTGAGAGAATAACTTTGGTCATCGATTCAAAAAGGCCTGGCAACTAGATTTTCTGGTTTTGCAACAAATAAAAAAACAGCCCGACAAAGAGACCTTAATGATCTGTATGTTGTTGTCATTCTCGAATATGTTTTGGACATGCATTTGGGTTTTGCTGTGCCCCTCGATCCTAAATATGCTCGGTGCGTGTTGTGCTTTCATGTTTTGGAACAACGTCATGAGGCCGTTTCCTTTTACCAAGCGCGTCGGGAACGAACATGACCTTTTCTTCCATGATTTTTGTTCGTTGGAGCGTGTTGTTGGACTGATATGCATCCAGCTGACATCCTGGACCACGCCATCTTTGCAGCACAATCAATTTGCAGATGTTTTGCGAGTTTTTGTTGTGCGTTTGGCTTGTGATTCGCATGAGTTCAGATGCTTCTGCTCAAACTACCAGGCAGTCTCTAGCCTTGGTATCTGGCACTCTTCCACCAGCAGTTGCAATCATGTACTTCGGCCTGAGCCTCCTCAGCCTCTTCCTCCTACCTTTTGGATTGGCAGCTGGTGGCTCAGTGTCGTCAGTCTCCTTGTCAGCCATTGGTGCTGACGGCCAGGCTGTCACTACTGGAAATCAGCTTCAAGCAATCGACATTTCCTTCACGACTGGTTCCAGCGGTACGAGCGAAGTGTACATCGAGGTTCCTGCTGGGTTGATCAGCGTGTCGGGAACAAGTAGCTTGGCGTTCACCTCCGTCAACCAAACGACAGTCACCTACACAACTACCACCCGGACAACGACTTTTGTCGATGGCTCCGACGATTCGGATAATGCGACGACGCAAACAACCACCACTACTCCGCCTGCCCGCCGCCTTCAGGCGCGAAGGTTGGCTGGTAATTGCGAAGTCACAGGCGCCAGCATCACTGGCACGACAATGACCCTCAACGTCGAGGATGGGGCGAACCCAGGAAGCCCATGTCCCGCAGGGTCCACTGTTTCCACAAGCATTACACAAGACTCTGGGGGATCAGCTACTTTCAACAATGCCCCCGCTGGCACGATCAGCTTTACAGTGGCAACCAACACAGACACAATTGTAGTTCCCGTTGCGCTCAGTCCAGATGGCAGCGGTGGTTTCACCGTGTCCGTGGTCGGTGACCCCATCACGTGGTATGGTGGGAAGAAGATCAAGTTTTGGTTTCCCAACTACAAGCTCATGCCAATGCTCAAAACGCCCGAGATGACGATTTGGGCAAGCACTTTCGAAGGCCCGACCGTGGACTACCAGTGGTTCGAGCGTTTCGTGCGGCACTCGGCATCTTTGTACTTAGTGGCTTGATGTTGTGGTGCTAAAGCAAATATTGAGCCAAGCTGCAAGCATGCCAGGTCGTTACATCGTCAAACGGCAATGAACTCGTCGACGTCAAAGTCCGGCACATGCACCCGGGCATGAACAGAAGCCACTTCCGTCGAGGCAAGGTGCGCTGTTAGGCGTGAGTTGCTGGCGTTGCTGACGGTGAAGACCTTGTGACATGCCAGGTGACTTCAGGCAGTCGCTTGTCCACCAAATTCGACATCTTTCATAGTGGCCCTAAAAGCTGTTGTGACTGAAGCTCTGCTTAGGTTAGACATCCGCCTGCAGGGCTCCAAGCACCTGCGTTCCCATGCTCAGAAGTTGTTTGCATCCGCTGATGGGCTTCTTGGCTTGTACAGAGAGCATGACCGAGCTTCTTCTGGGAAGGTGCGTTGGCGGGCGAAAACCCGGAAACTGTCGACTTATTAGGCTACGGCAGTTTGCCTGGAGGAGTTTCGAGAAACACGAAGGTATTTTCCACTGTTCACATGGCAAATGCATAGATTCGGGCATGTTCGTCAGCTTTTGACTGAGGAAGGTGAAGATTGGCGTGGGTGCCCGGGCTTACAACCCTCCACGTGTGCACTTCTCACCCTTGGTGCTCTGGTCGCATATGAGTCATATGATGACGTGTTAAGACAAAACAGAATGCAAGTAAATTGTGGCTGTGCAACACCCTTCTCAGGTGGAGTTTGTGATGGTTGAGCCCTTGAGATGCACAAGTTAACACTTAGGATTTCTCAGGAATACCTAGGATCTGCAAGTGGCGTGAGAGTGTGCCATTTGCTGAGGAGTGAATCGATATCCTTCATGGTCCATGCTTCACATGCTGGAGCAGAGTTTCCCACCGATGTTGGCAAACAGGCACCCTTCCACTCGGATCGGTGACCCAAGCTGCTTGACTGCGAACGCGCTCGCCAGGTCAAATACACACACCTGGACTGGATCAACCTGGACATGATTTCGGTGACTTGCCTTTCGTGAGAAGCCGTGCTCCATGCCCCCAATCAAGTGCTGCCTGAACATGCCTCAACATGCCTGGACCAGCCTGAGTGATATCAACACCAGGTCACCAGTCTGATGTGAAGCTAAGGCCAAGAACTTTGGAGGCATTCTTCCTCAGCTCTTGGGCTGCAGGGCAGTTCTCGTGGAATCGTGCGGGGGATCCGATACCTGCCTGAGGCTCTGGGGTGTCATCCCACGCACGGCAGAGGTTGAGGAGATGCTCATCGCCCCCAGCAAGCGTGAATCGGAGGTCGTATGCAAAGAGCTCTCGACGCGTGCCTGCAAGTGTGTTCCCTCGTGTCGTTTCTTTGCGGCTTCTTTGCCTTGAGCTTTGCCTTGAGCTGTGCCCTGAGCTTTGCCTTGAGCTTTGCCTTGAGCTTTGCCTTGAGCTTTGCCTTGAGCTGTTCCTTGAGCTGTTCTATTCTGGGAGGTTTCTCTGTGTGCAGCTAAGCGAGGTCTGAAAGTCGTGGCCACGTGTGCGGTCTGGCGAGTCAGTGAGTCTTTCCTGTCCGCTGCGCTCGTGACAGACCCTGTGTAGTGATGTTCTGGCCATCGCTGGCTTCCGGTGACTTCTATGAGATGTGCTGGATGTGACAGTGGAGCGTCTCCGGTAATGCCTGGGGCAGCGCTCCTGTCATCAGACAGGGTCATGTCGTTTGCACCAAACTTGTGCCCACTTTGAGCGCACTCTGCGCATGACATGACTGGGTGTCGGCAAATCTGTGTCAAAATGTTTCAGAGGCAGCGGGCGCTGGGTAGCTTTGAGGGTGGTAATGCGGACAAAGCGAGATGTCTGTCTCCTGCTTAAGGGCAGCCATCCCTCGAACAGTTGGCCCTTGTACTACAGTCTTTGTTAAAGAGGGATGGCAAATTTCATACGCAGGGGCTGTTAGGAAGCGTTGCGAATGACATCATGTATTTGGTGAAGCTGGCTTCGGCAAAGGTTTGGCTGGTGGGTTCCATGTATTGTGGTGGTTCGAGTCAGAGAGACAGAGAGAGTACGCTGAGTAGAAGCGGAAGAAAAAGCAGCAGAGACACCGAGCGTGCCACGTATGGTCTTTCGGAACCCTGATCGCTTCAAGGAAGGAATGAACTGAGGACGGAAGGGAGTACAAACAGCAGAGATTGGCTCGTCAAAGCAGCAGAATCTAGCGTTACAGATAGCATTTTGCATTATGAGGACAAGGCTCCCCAGCCTTTCTGTTGAGCAGGCAGCGACGCAAGGGGCACGAGCGAACTTCTCCTGAGCTGTACACGGCCCTAGCGAGCCCTAGTGCGAGTGGACTCCCCCCAGACATAGAAGCCTTCACAAATTCAACACCCATGCCGGCTCCTTCTCTTGCCCAAGGCTGGGCCCAGGATCTGTCGATCTGTGATTCGCATCTATGTCTGGGAGCTGCTCCATTGGGTGTCATGACAGTTTGGAGAGCTGTCGGGTTTGCGAAGTTTGCGTATCCGTACCGAGTGCCCATGTTGCTCCCGCAAGGCTCACAGGCTTTCCCTTACTCGCTAAGCCGCCGATACCTCCAGAGAGCTGCCAAGCACACGGCCGACCTTCTTCCAAGCTGAAGCTCGGAATTCTTGGCAGGCCAATGCAGGGTCCTCGAAGTCCCGATGAAGAGCAGGCTCCGGGATATCTGGGACCGATAGAACGCAGCCTTAATGCGTGGCATTTGCAGCAGTCACCATGCAAGCTTCTTTTCGAGGCTGCAGTGCAGACAGTGTCAGGTTTGTAGCGCCACGTGTTTGTGCCCTCGGGCACTCGAAGCTGAAGGTCGTGAGTGCTCCTCGAGCGTGATGCATCAGTATACATGCTGCGCGAAGGCTGAGCTGGATGACTTTCCTGTGGAGGCGCCGCTCTGTCTTTTTGGAGCTGTCCCGAGTTTGTGAGAGGCGTTCGTGAGCTTGTGAAAAACTAATCTGAACAGTGTATCATCCTCATGGCTGACTCTGAAGGGCTTTCTCCGCTTCTTTCGTGAGAAGAGGACGGACCTCTTGCGACAGTCGGGGTGGGGCCACTCAGAAGCTTAGCGTGCCAGTGTAACACTAGTGTAGCTGTGCATCCTGCGTGGCCTGCAGAATGCCTAGTGCTTTCGAGTCCAAGGCTGCATCTTCTGGCGCCGAACCGAGCACGTTTAAGCTCGCAGGCCTGGGGCAAGCGTTTTCTCTTGGATTTTCGCATGTTGCTTCATAGATGTATGGCGAGAAGGAGTGCAGCCGCAGGCCCGCATGTTTTAGGAAAGATCCCTTGAAGGCTGCTGAAGCTTGGAAGAAGTTGAGCCCAGACAGTCCCGTGGCCCAGCTCCTGCGATTTGGCTTGTGAGCCCGCTGGAACTTCCGGAGCTTGAGTCTTGCTGTTGGGGGATCTTGCTTTCAAAAACCATTTTGGTGGGTGGCGCGCAGCATGCTGTTGTGGTCTCATGGGTGTGCAGATGTGTGCAGCTTAGTCGGAGGACAATTGGTGTGAGGGAGGGTCTTCTGGCTCCGGTGCTGAGGGCAGCGTCAATATCAAAAGGATGCCTTGGCGGCCGCGCGCCTCAGTTCCATGCATTGGCCCGGTTCTGGTGGGGGGGGTCCCCTTTGGTTCACGGGGCCCCCTTGTTGCAAGGTTCACGCCAGCACCGCGCAGGAGGAGGACTTGCATTCCTGGAGTTTGTCTTCATGCTTTCGTTCTTCTTGGAATCTAGGATTTGTTGGTCTTTGCCGCCTTGCTTCTTTTCCAGGATGCGGCTAATGTCGTGCGCACAAAGACAGAAAATATTCAGAACCATGCAACGACTCAAACAAGAAGTGGGGTGCTGTTGGGCATTCTGCTTTCGGGGTGTCGACGCCCGCTGTTGCTCCTAGGACATCCAGTGCGACAGCGCAGACGAGGCCGAAGAGTTGGACAGGCAGAGCTGTGCGGAGCATGTTGCAGATGCGGCGTGAACAGCTGTTACTGGTCTCTCATGGAATCTGGCATACGTTAAGGCTTTAAGGCGTGTTTGTTCAGCACGGGCACACCAAGTCACAGTACACTCATGTCCTGGATGTCTTACTTTAGACTTTAGACGTCTCAAGCCCCTCTTTTCCCAGTCTGCCGGTGAGAAGATCGACTTGGGAAGTGGGCTTCAACTTCTCAGCCAGTATCTTCCCTCTTTTCCTCTGCAGTCCCTGTCTTGCTGCTGTCGGCTCAGAGTTAGACGACAACTCATTGGCCAAAAAGGGGCGGAGGGGGGGCACGGGAGCTGAGCCCACCAGACGTGCGACGGATGCTCGGACGGCATTGCGCAGCATTGTGGGTCGTTTTTGGATGGAGAAGTCAATCAAAGGTGCGTCTCAAGCCTTTTTCAAGAAAGAAGGTGTGCCTTCCGAGCACTTGCCCCTAAGCTTTCCAGCCGAGGGCATGCTTCGGTTGGGGCCATACCCGCCCCCGCTGTTCGACATCTCCGACCCCGAGGACTCATTCTTTCTACCCAGTTTCGACCTCTTCCCTCCTTCAGTCGTCGGCTGTAGGTGCATGACTGTGCAAGTGTGGTTCAGAAATTGAGCACTTCTGCAGGAACTATGGACAGAGAAGTTCGAACACGTTCCGATCCTTGCCAGCGACCTTGAATCAAGTGCCCTTGGCCCAGCATCTGCGGGGTTGACAGCATTTGACAGCCTGCCATTTGTTGACCAGCAACCAAACAGCACATTGAAAGTACATCCAAGTTGAAAATCCAAAATTGGGTTTCCAGGTCGCTTCCCCGTTGGATGACCCGTTGGAACCACGATGCCTGGAGATTTTGGAGGCCCGGATTGCGCAGGGCACGAGGCATGCGAGGCATGCAGGATGCAGGGCATTCAGCATTGCCGGCTCTTGGGGTGTCCAAGCATTGGCAAGCCTTGGGTGTAGAGCTCCCAGGATGCATCGGACCCGTGTTCTGCATCTCCCAAGCCCGAGTCAGCACCAAAGCCAGGCAAAACCCGAGTCAGTGCAGGACTGAACTCCGTCCTAGTTGGGAGACTCCAGTCCTGAGCTATCTGAGCTATGTGGAGTGGCGTGAAAGTCTTGCATGCAGGCATGACGCTGGACTCTACTTAACATATCGGTTATCAACTCATCGTGCTTCGTGGTTTGCCAAACCCCAATTCAAGCTTCAACAAAGACCCTTGTCAAGTTCAGTAAACTGCAGGAGCACATCAACGCCGTGCTGGGCTTCAGCACCTTCCGAAGACTTGGGCAGGCTCATGTTTGAGTATTCTCTTCTCTCTGATCGGCGGAGTCTCTTCACCAACAGCGGCATAATAACACAGAGCGGCATCCCCCCCTAACAAAGGGGTTCCCCCCTTTTCATGAATTGTCCCTAAACAGAGTCCCACAGCCGCCCCCCCCGAGCAGCGGAGGTGCAGGAAGCCAATGTTCCCTCAGAGCTGGAGGCTGAGCGGCGCGAGGATCCGGCGGGGGTGTTCTTAGGGTTTGGGCTCGGGAGGGTACGGGTGTGCTTATCTTGGTTCTTTTCAGTCTTTTTTTTTTTTTTTTTTTTGGGGGGGGGGGGGCTGAGACACAGAATCTTATGAACGCCGGGGTCCCGGTCCATTGGGGCTTGATCCAACACATGGGGGCCAGTTGAACTTCTTGAACTATAAGGAATACACCACAAGAGCCCATAGTTCAGATGATTCCTTGTAGAAAGGCCCTTCAGCAGGGACTCCAAGTGTTAAGAACGCCATGTAAGTTGGGGGCCGAAGTCCGTTCCTGGTGAACCCTTACACCGGGCATCCTGTCGACGACCCGTGACACCCCGCTGATGTTGCCATTTCTTTGATGCTTTTGCTGTGACTCTGCTGCTGCCGCGCTGAAAGAGAATCCCATATCCCGACAGATTGCCAAACCATCCAAACCCATTATCAACCATCATCAAGATCCAAAGTTCCGATGAGCCGAGAGCTGATTCCAGGAGCTGCATGAGCGGGCGCTGGAGGCCCTGAAGGCTGCGAAAGGGTCATACGTTGCGGGGCCACGCATCCCAGACGGCCTCAACCTCGACCCCCCCAAATGCTGTAGCCCAGGGCGCAGTGCAGCGGCGGGCTGCAGAGGCGGCCACGCCATTCCTCGTCTGCGATGATTCAACTGCTCGGGTGTTGCTCAGCGTTGCTGTTTCTTTCTTTGTCCCAGGAGAAGTATGCTGAGACGGCTGCGGCTGCGGGAGTGCTGCAAGCAAGCCCGCAACTCTCTGTGACGCCTGCGCCCCGCGGGGTCATGCAGGGGCTTTGCCGATCTTGCCGCCTCTCGACATTCCCTGCACGAAGCCATGAGTGGTATCCGGGTCCGGTGCAGACTCATATGTGGCCTCAGCTCCCAATTGGTTTTCCGGTGCGTTTCAGGTCGGTGACGACTGGAACGCCCTCCTCTTCTCAATCCGAGGTTCTTGCCTCCCAACCTCACAGTGAGGTTCTGTGATCTGGGAATGATGTGGTAACGATTTTGCTGCCTTCGCTGCCGTCTGTGCTCGTTGCATGTCGCCGCTCCAACCTGACCAGCGCGCTTTGAATCACAGTTTGAAGCAGGTTGGTAGCAATGGCGGAGTGGAAGAGGACACAGCCGAGATCTCAGCAGCTTGACAGTGGCGCGTCAGCCATCGCTTCTCTATAAACTCTGGGATCAATCTAAGCCGTCTGAACCCCGACCCCTCCCGAATCCTGAAAGCACTAAACTAGCAAAGTTCAGGTTGGAATGTCAGGGAGGTTCTGAGCTTTTGGAAGCATCCTTTCTCGGAACATTGTGGGATCGCATCGGAATATCCGAGTATCACCACAGTCCCTGGCCGGTGCTCAGACCCGCAATCTCTCACTTCGAAGGAAAAGAAGGCAGAGACCAAAGGCCGCAGAACCCGAATTCTCTGAGGCCTGGGAGGACCATGTCCACTCGCAAATTCGCTGGGCCGCAGAGGCCTGGGCACCCAGGGCTTTTCAGTCTGTTAGGTTGTTTTTGTTTTTTTTGTTGTGTTAGTTGAGTTGGGAGCAATGTTGAGGCGCGGGATTGTTGGAGGAGATGTAGTCCAAACAGCCCTCTGACCAGCCGTTGCCTTGACAGGCAGCGAAGTTCCGCCAGGCAGGGGCCCGGGGCAAGCCACGGCTGTTGAAATGGCAACTCCTGCCTCTCCGCCCGAGCAGTTGGTACTCCTGTCTCGAGGACGACCCCACGGTGCCTTGGGTGGAAGCGCTACGGGGCCTGGGTCCCCCTGGCCAATTCGAGGCAGGGCGACGAGGAAAGAGCTCAGGGAGCAGGGCGACGCAGAGTGGTTGAGCCGAAGCTGGTGGTTGCAGAGAAGATAGGTCCAAGATCTTGATCGCCAGACCCTTTGATGCCCCTCGTCTTCTTCCCATCCTCCCGTCGGCGAGGGCTGTAAGAGTGTAGATTCTGTTTCTGCACTACTTCTGGTGCCGAAGTCTGCTCTGCTTCAGGCCACCTCGGCTCAGATTCGCGCTGCGGAGTACTTTCAGGAGCAGCAAATGTACCTTGGCTGCTGAACTTTGCAGACACGAGGACTTCGTGGATTGTGTGGTCCTTGTACGAACAAGTTCTCGCCATATATAAATAATGCGCGACAGCCTTGCCATGGCCGGCAAGTGGCACTTCCAGGACTCTGTTACACCCTCTCCTCAATCCTTCGCAATCCGACCCTGACCCTGAAGCCCAAGATCCGGAAGAAGGGAGGCCAGAGATCCCCCCGAATCCCTTGAAGAGCCGTCCGAAAGTTCCTGTGCCCCGAGGTATGAGCAATACCTCTTGGAGTTGCAGCGTTACCAGCAGGCCTAAGAGAAGGGGAAGCGACGTGCTGGGTCGGTTGCATGTCTTCATGGGAGGCTCAGGTATTGATTGAAGTTAGAGTTGGGAGGGCGCATCCAGATGAGCAAGGTCGGGGTTTAAGATTGTGCTGCCAGTGACATGCCCGATTTGCTGCTAAAAGGGTTCAGTAGCCGTGATGGCGTGTGTGCACTGTCGACGAGTATGGGAGGCACTTGGAAGGCATGGGCTGCAATTGCAACAGAAGCTGGCGCAGACACGCCTCTGCATCTGGAGAGCGGCCATTGGGGGGTACACTCATTCTCAGAGGTGTGACGGGTGGCCAATGTTGTCCCTTCATGGTCTTTGGGCTAGGCGCAGTTTACCATAGCAGGCTAGAGTTTCAAAACTGGATCTACAGAACTTCCGGAGTTCAGAAGCGGAATGTCGATCTGCCCATCCAAGGATGCAGCATGGTGCCTCCTATGCCGAATCGAACCTCATGCTGCCTGGACTGAGATGATACTGGATGCCAGTAGGACGGAAATCCATGAGGCTTGCATCTGCTAAATCCGATAGTTAGTTGACACTTCTTAAGTAGAGAGAGAGAGAGAGAGAGACAGAGAGAGAGAGAGAGAGAGAGAGCGAGAGGGAGAGAGAGAGTGAATGAGAGAGCGAGAGAGAGAGCGAGAGAAAGAACGAGAGAGAGAGAGAGAGTCACCAACGGACTGTTCGGCGGGCCAGCGCGGCCAGGGCCACCCTAGGGGGGCCTCTTCGCTGAGCAGAAGAAGAAGAATAAGAAGAAGAAGCAGAAGAAGAAGAAGAAGAAGAAGAAGGAGAAGAAGAAGAGGAGGAGCGAGAGAGGGAGAGGGGAGCTGACATAGAGGAATGGGAGCCAGATATTGCGGTCGGATGTTGGTCTAGTGGTGGTGTGTTTTCCAGGGGGGTCGTGTCACAGACTCGGTGTACGCTCGCCTTCGGGCGGCCCCCCTCTCCCGGGGTGGGGGGCGGGCATCTGGGCAGGAAGGAAGGAAGCAGCGAGAGAGAGAGGCCCTTGAGCAGGTGGAAACACCCCGGCAGACTTGCCTCGGGGCAATCCTCTAGCTCCAATACATAAATACATGAAGGGATAATGAACGCAAGAGCTAAAGAAAGACAGAGAAACAGAAAGACAGGAACGAATAACATTAATGACTAAGTGCATAAAGAAGGGAACAACTAGATACAGAAACAATTGGATCAAATATCAAGCACACACCGAAATAAACACCAACAACTAAACAACTAAAGAAATATCGCAATGAATAGCAAATACATGACAAGACACATCACAAAAGAACGATGGGCGTAAACAAAGAACAAGGCCAAAATAGACACGTAATTCAGGAACTGAACAAAGAATTAAAGAACGACATGCCAAGACAGACAATGCCAAAAAGAAAGAAACAGCGAACAACACAAATGACTGAATACCCGAAGGCATGAAATAAAACAAAGACGAAATGAATCAATTCCTAGCAAACAAATCAAAGAGAAAGCAAGAGAGTGAAGGGTCTTCGCCCTTTCGGCTCAACTGTCAATCCGAGCCCGCCCTTGATCGGAGATCAAAGGGTTGTACTCCTTCCCACACCATCGTGTTTGACTACTAGGCTGCTGCTCTACGGGTCTTCATGCCGGGAGCCCTTTTTTTTGGCCTCCCCGTGCACAGTACTGTTCGGGGGACCGTTGCCGGCCCTCTTCTACTCTTGCCCCACCCCGTGGGTGTGGCCCTGAACTACCTGACCCTTGGCCGCCCGTCAAAGATGGCTGAGTTGACCTCACGCCGACCAAGTAGGCGGACAAGATAGATCTGTGCGGTCCATGAGAGAAGAGGGCCACCGTGGAAGGCTTCATGAATGGTTGAAGGTGTTCCCCCGCATCGTCGCAGGATTCCCAAGTACAAGTGGGGGACCAATAAGATCAGACAGCAGACAACAGTGGAGAGACCCGTTTTGGCGTGCAGCCACAACCAGCACCTGCAAATCCAACGTGACATGGGCATTTCACTTCACGTTCGGGCATCGTCTGGGTCTAGAGAGTCTGGAAGGTCAGGGTGGCCAGCGCAGCGGCCAAAGTCCTGTAGCAGTAGGGGGATTAACCTGTGCCGCGTGGACGTCGAGCCGCAGAGCAACCGCCGAGCATCCCCAGTAAAGTGTGTTCTGCGTGGCACTACCTGCGCGCTGTGTTAAAGTTTGCGATGCTAGTAATCTTAAGCGTGTCGTGTTTTCACAAGAAGCCCTGAAGATCAAGCAAGACAAAGGGGCTTCCACTGCACCCTTCTGGCCTTTCCGCTGTCCACCTCCAATATTGGACCACACAGGAAAAAAGAGTTCCAGCGGGCAAACACGGGGCCCACACACAACGAAGCTTACTCGTCTCGCCTGGCGACGCATACCAGCTCTTCTGATGATCTCAAGTCCAATTGGCCAAATCAGCTGTCCCTTGGGAGGTCCGGATCCCAAGTCGTGGAAGCGGGCGAACCTAAAATCCTTCGTGTAAGATAGGAAAGCTGGGGCAGAGGGAACACCAAAAGATTCCCTCAGTTGCATGTTTTTTCCGTTTCCCCCTTCGTCCCACAATCTTGTTTTGCTTTGCCAGCCGCGGGAAGAAGAGGGGTCTGGGATCTTGTTTGAGCTTTGGTGTCCTGTTTGTCCGTACAGTCTGCCCGTACACATACCAACAACACCTTACCGTTCCAGCTCACCTCGCTCTCATGTATACGGGCAGGGGAAGGCAGTGTCACAAATCGTGTGTTGGCAGCGGCTCTCGGCATGAGGTCCGCGCAGCTGGCGCAGTACCGGCTGTTGCAGGAGCGCGCCCAGGCTCTGCGTTCTCCTTGTGGCTCCCTTGGAGGTTCTTTTCCAGCTGAAGTCGAGGTTGCCCCTGTAAGGTGCAACTGTCACAATTCTCTCAGCAATTGGCGAATTCCTCGATGCCCCTGAGCTCAGATCGGGGAGGCTTTCAGAGCGGCTTTTTGAGGAACCTCGATGCCCATGACCTTTGCAGAGTGCTCGTGCCAAGCCAACACTTCGGAGAGCCGCCAGAGGTAGTACCTAGTAGTGGCTGCATGAAGGATGGCTGCAAAGGTTTCTGAGGTGCCAAGTTGAAAGTGCTACCGCCGTTGTCCCGAGGCTTCCGGTTGCGGTCTCAGAGCTCCAGAACGTGATGCCAAATATGGGAAAGCAATCTGTACATCTGGAACTCTGGAACCCATGCTTCAGTGCAATCAGGCAGCTGCAACTGGGTTTGGTGATAGGGGGTCGGCATCAGTGATCCTTTAGGAGGTGTAGGGTGTAGAGAGGAAACATGTGTCCAAAAGTGGGTACAGTGTGTCAAGTGTGTGTCGAGCATGCTGTGCAGTGCGCTGCCCTGCATGCTGTCACCTGCCCTTGCGGCTCACCGACCGCAGCTCATTTCTGTTTCGCGTCTACACGGCCTTCGGCTTCCGCGCAGCATGTCGAAGGAGGACCCCAAGCTGGGAGGGTGGAACGTTCTGTGGTGAAGGTGGCGATGTTTTGGCACATGGATCCTAGCCAATCCCCAACAACTGCGAAGTCCATTGTCAAGACCCCGTGAAGGTCAAGAAGAACTTCCACGAGTGTGAGAGCGAGCAAGAGCGAGAGAGAGAGAGTCCCAACCATCCATTGGCGGAAGGTCAAGTGCAAGAGTTGTGGCAACGAATTCCTGGACGACGCACTCTTCTGCCGAAAGTGCGGCACGAAGCGCGACGATGTGGTGGAGGTGCGACTGATTGTGGCAGCGGTGGTGGTGGTGGTGGTGGTGGTGGTGGTGGTGCGGATCGGCGGCAGAGTTTACGGTGCAGGTTTGACTACTTCCAGTCAAGTCCCAAACTTCCAAAGGATCACATTGTTCTCCTTCACTTATACAAACCCTAAACTCAAACTTGAGACGTCGGTGGCGGGCGCAGTGGCTTGACTTGGAGGTTCTCGTGCTGGAGGTACAGCAAGGCTTTTCCAGTTTGATGTGCAGCAGTTTGCCCAAAGCCTTTAAGGCCCTTAACCCTGAACCCGATTCACCAAACTTGCACCCACGTTGAAAAGATCACCGCAGGTCGCCGTTAGCAAGCACTTGTACCTTTACCTGAAGCTTTTCGAAGTTTTGAAGCAATCCGAAAGACCAAAAGACTTGACGCAGCAGTATCCTTCCTTGCTATAGGTGGTGGCATGAAAGGCTGAAGAAGTGAGCAGCAGAAGACGTTTCAAGCTTCCATGGTACCCTTCTTGACTCCATCGCCCCAAAGCAGGACGAGCTGCCAGACTTCGACGACCAGGAGGCGAGTTCTGTCCGTTTGCCATTAAAAGAAATTTTGGGGTTGATTTTGAGGGCTTGGGGCCTTTTTTGGAGGCACTTTTTGCGGATTTTTCTTTTTTTTTTTGGGGGGGGGGGGGTTCTTCCGCTGATTTGTGGATGCCAGGAAACAAAGAACGACGACAGCAAGGAGGCCGAGGCCATCTTCGAATTCATTTGGTGCATCTTTTTTGGGGGGTCATCCGGGTAGGCTGAGTGCTCGGTTTGAAAAGTGCTGATCAAGTTTCATTTCGGAGCACAACTTGCCGCACTTGTTGCCCTTGCATCCCCATCGCTGCGATTTTGGGCCAGGCAAAGAAGAACCAGGTTGCTCTTCACGCCTCCGGCTTCAAGGACTTCCTGCTGAAGCAGGGCACCCCAGCATGCTGAGGGCTGGGTGAGAAGGGCAAAAGTGCACGGGAAGTAAAAACACACCGGGTGCCTGGGAAGAAAGGGGGAAGAATTCCCTCGAACTTTCTCGGGGGTGCCAGGGCCGAGCTGATCCGAGCCATTGTGGATTGCGGCTTCGAGCACCCCTCAGAGGTGCGCGGCTTCCGAGGTAGATTCATAGATCGGCTACCCGCACTGGCCAACTCTGCATCAGACTGCAATCTCAGAACTGCACCTGACAAAAACATCCCACACCTAAAGCTGTGCCCTGACCTGGCATGTCACAACTGGAGGTGCAGCACGAATGCATCCCTCAGGCGGGGTCAAGCCGTGGGAGCCGATGCACCAACTTTCCCGTTAGCATCATGTTCCCAGCTTTCAGAGACGTGCGCCCCCATACCACCAGCACGATGCTTGCACGCTTTTGTCCCTGCGTGGTCTCGATTTCGGAAGCGGCAAGAGCACCCCAAGATCCCTAAAGATCCATCAGTCTCCAGAAGAATACAGAAGAACCGCAAGTCACCGAGAACCCCTCTGGGTCGAAAGGCCATCCTCGGAACGGACGTGCTGTGCCAGGACAGGGTCGTGTGGGATGTTGGGATGTTGTCGGTGCGGGGGAGGGCCGCAGCGCGACACAGCCCAAAGCGCCAATAGTGTAACCGCATCTAAGCTGGCTGAAGGGATTTCCATGACCATCAGGCGAAGTCCGGCATGGGCAAGACCGCAGTCTTCGTCTTGGCCTGTTTGCAGCAGGCCAGCAAGTGTGGAGTTGTGGAGTTTCGTCCCCCCCTCCCCCAAAACCATGATCCATGTCTCTCTCGTTCCCGACCCTCGGACATTTCCTGGCGCAGGTTGATGCGTCCGAGAAGGCTGGTAGTTGCAGCCAATTAGTGTGCATTCTTGCTGCAAGCTGTCAGCACCGTCTACAGTACGTGTGCTGTGCTTGTTGCAGCGCGCTTGCGCGGGGTTCCAGTTGGATATTTCATCAGCGCCGTCTACAGTCTACGGTAGCAGCTGCGACGAAAGCATTGATCACGTTGGCGCTCTGGCTCCCTGCTCCGGTGCAGGCCGTTCGAACTCTGGTGATCTGCCACACTCGCGAGCTGGCGCATCCTGCCGTGAGGGAAATGCGAGAGTCACTTCAAGGGCTTTGCTTAGGATTTCAGATGAGAGATAGATCCGAGTTGAAGAAGTATGCCTTGGAGTTGGGAGGCTTGGGATTCTTGGTCTCGCGGGAGGTGAAGTACCGTTTAAAGAAGAAGGTCATTTTGGGCCCAAACAGACCGCAAGCGTACTTCCATCACAAATCGCCCACGCTTCCCAGAAGATGTGGCAACGAGGCGTGATGAGTTTGAAACAGGAGGCGCTGAGCCTTCAAACTTAAGCCCTGCAGCCCTGAACCCCACTCCGGTAGCCCCGAGCCCGACCCAGGTACCAGATCAAGCACGAGTTCGAGCGGTTTGCAAAGTACTTCCCGGCAGGGGCCTCAGCCGAGCCAAGTGGAGCACGGCCAAGTTAAAAAGTCTGTGGTCAGCCTTTGCTTCTCACTAGTGCCGGACTATGTTGCTGTTGGCATTTTTTTGTGCATGGGTTTCGAGACGTGTTGTAAGGGGCCTTCTGGTGTTCAAAGCGAGTCCTGCGGTAGTAGTTGGCTTGGCAATATTTGGGGTACCAGGGGTACCCAGAAAGACGACCAAGAGTGTGAGTCTGAGGATGTAGGAATTTGCAGGGTCTGCGGAAACCTCACAAGGTTGGAGTTTAAAGGCCCACGGGGTGCCTTCTCTTCTGCATTTCGCAAGCAGAGCCGCTCTAGCCTATTACCAACGAAGCATTTTCCTGTGCGTATGTGCCGTGGTGCATGCGCCTAATCCAAAATTGAGCCTTACCTCTGCTGCTTGCACACACAGTCGGAGTCTTGCCCAGTGGGTGGGTAGAGTCCCTCACCCACAGTCGGGAAGTGAAGGGGGCACGGCACATACGTCGAATTCACGACGTGGCCCAAGGAGATCAAGCCGGGCGTGGTGTACGGAGGCACTCCCATGCAGAATGACAAAGACATGCTGAAGGCCTGTTGTCGGTGTTGTCGTGAATGTCCGTGAGTTCGAACATGCCAGCAGAGTTCTGCGTTCCAGGACAAGTGCCCGCACATTTTGATCGGTGTCTTGGCACTGCCTTGAAGGTGGAAGGTGCGTGAGTAGTAATCGTAGTGTGCACCGCAACAAGTAGGGATTGAAGTATTAATTTGATTGCATAAAAAGTGTCTGGTCTGTATCACATGCTTTCAATGCTATCCTTTCTGCCATCTGGCCCTTTTGGCTTCAAAACATTGCAGGCTCGTCCTTGTTGAACCAAGTTGAGCCTGCCGGCAGTTTTGAAATCCGCTAGTGTGCCCACATCCTGAAGCACCACACCCCGGCAAGTGCTCGTCCAAGGCACTCCTGGCCGCATCTTGGCACTCCTCCGGGAAAAGGAGCCGATGAAAGGGGGCGTCCTGCCAGTTTGTCTAGAGTTCATCGTTTTCTTGGTTCCAGAGGCCCAGGGTATGTGCCAAAGCGTGAGCAAGCTTCAGGGTGTCGTGTATGGTTCTCGGCGCAGGAAAGGATGTGGGGCTCCGATTGCTGGTGACATGCTCTTTTTTTCCAGCTGCATGTTCATCGTGTGGCATCTTGCTCCCACAAGCCCCAGCAGCATAGCGGTGTATAGTATGCACCTGCCAAGAACGAGACCAGCAAGTGTTAGTGGGTACAGCACAGCACCCTACTGCACCCTACCGCACCCTACTGCACCCTACTGCATCCCGCAGCTGTGTAACTCGTCGTGACTCCAGCGGGCTGCGAATGCCCACGCTATCCAAAACGCAACCGTCGCACACTCTTGGGTGGTAGCTGTTGTAGCTGCATGTAGTAGGCCGGGCCTCAACCGCATGCCTCGGCATGGCGTGGTGCTTGTCATGCTGCTTGCCATGCTGTGGTCAGGCCAGGACTAGGGACAGAGTCGCTTCGGGAATCTTAGGGAACCTGAAGCCCAAGACCTCCATGGGTCAAGGGCAGCTTTCTTAACATCCACGAAGCCGGAATGGATATGTTGAAAACTGTGGTGTCGGTGCATCTTGAACCCGCTTCATCTTCTGGGGGCCAAAAACTCAAGCACTGCCAGGCCCCGTGAGGCCTTTCCTGGCACCCCGAGAGCCCGGAGCCTTTGTGGCCGCCCTTGCAGCGATCCCTGAGGACGTGCAGAGCTGAAGCACATGTGAGCTACCATGACTTGGACTTCCAGCTTCTTTTCTTGGTCATCGCATCGCGAGGATCGCCGGCGATTTCTGGCAGCAGTCGAGGCTTTCCGCTCGGAGCCGAATGGCCTGGAGTCGCTGGGCCCAATCTTTTCGGCTTTGTACTTCTGCCTCAGATTGGTTCGGCTGCGTAGGTTCCTGTGACTGTTACCTGGTTTTTTAACTGGCTTTTGCAACGGGTGGGGGCTGAACTGCTGAACTGCTCAAGGCTGTCACCCAGCCGCCCTGACCACAACAGGTTCGCTCTGAGCTGCCTCGAGCTGCTGGCGGAAGACCCACACCTTGTGGGCGGGGTGCTGCAGCCCAGGCAGGAGACTTTCTTGACCTTAAGGGTTCAGGTATGGTTCAGCTTATGGTGGAGATTGACATGTCCCTTGAGCTTCGGATTTTTGTCCGACCCGGTCTGGGCGTCAGGGAACCTTCAGGCCGTTGCCGCATGTCGCTACGTGAATCTTTGGGGCAAAAGCTTTACGATGATGATGATGATGATCATCATCATCATCATCAAGCCCCCTCCTCACCGGGTGCCCTGTAGAAATTATTATTTCTACTTGTAGCCGTAGCAGACTCTTGTAGCTCAGCAGCTCCCTGTGCCAGCACTGGAGCAGCAGCCTTGGCGTCCCTGGTCTCGGGCGCTGTGGAGGATCCTTCGGGAAAGGGTTTAGGGTTTAAGGTTTTTCGGGTGTTGGAGGAGTTTCTGCAGGGGGGGGGGGGGTTGAGCAAACTCATCGCCCGTTGCCGCATCCCAATCAAGTGTGGCCTGTGGACTTGGAGAATTGTAGAATTCTTCACGTTTTCTGAACCGCCACCTAAGATGTGCAAATCCTGTGTCAATCCTGGCGGCCGCAAGCCGCAAAATCTGCATCACCCTGGAACCCGCGGAAGGCGCGCTCTTTCGCCACCTCTGAGCAGCGCTGGCTGGCAGCACTTCTGCAGGCTTTAGCTGTAGGTATGCCTTCTTGGGGGTGGCTCCGCTGACTGGAACCCGAGAATTCCTAGAACTTAGAGCCTATAAATGTCACTCTGAATCTCCCATGTTCTCCTGTGCAAATATAGCTGAGGTGTGCGAGCAAGTGCAGCAGCTCTCAAGCTTCATGCTGCAGCTCAGATTCAGTTTGGTGTTGCTGGCGAAGTCTGTAGTGCCCAGGCAGCTGCCATGTTCTCTGTCTGTGAATTGCTTTTATAAAAACATTGTTTTGTTTTTAGTTTTTATAAAAACGATTCTGTCACTCCAGTCACTACCGTTTCGTTTGTGGCATCTGCAGCTTCGTCGACGTTTTTTTTTTTTGCTCTCAGCCTTCAACCACGCAAACCCCAAACCCCAAACAGCTCCCCGGCACAGCCTGCACCCCAGACTCTAGACTCCCGAAGCCCTAACCTCCAAACTCCGAACCCTCAAACGGCCTTATGCCCGAAGCCCCTTCGCCCGAAAGCTCTAGCAGCCGCAGACAGGCCGCACCCGTCTCACAGCGCAGCGAGGAGCGCAGAGCAAGGCAAACCTCCACGAGGGCGCTTCGCCAGGCCTGAGACCAGGAGAGCGAGAGAGAGAGAGAGAAGCTAACCCGAGTGCACGGGGAGGGGGAGACCATGGGAGACCCTTCCTCAGGCTCCGTAGAAGACGAAGAAGGGGCAGCTCTGCCTTCGGGGGGGGGCGAAGCGTGCAGAGAGAGAGAGAGAGGGAGAGCGAGAGAGCGAGAGCTGGGATCTAGCGGTTCGGGATGTTCGGCGATTCCAGGCTCACGGGTGTAGGGCCGTTTCGGGGGCATAGGGAGGAGGGTTTAAAGTGGGCCCTGGTGCAGCCTTCAAGAAGGGTGTTTTTTCAGAATGCAGGAAGACTCCGGGCTTTTGCATTGATAGAGGTTTCTTGCTGGTAGCTTGCCCTAGCTCATCACCGCATGCAGCGAGTAGACAGCTTGGTTCTAGAAGATGCAATGATCTCAGCTAATGTTTGTGCGAGAACCGTTCGTGCACTTAGTTCATTGTTTAAAGAACAACTACGTACTCTAGGTATGTGTAGGTCGATTTGACTGTTGCAGGCAAGCCCCGCCAAGACAAATAAGATCAAACGCTACTACCGTGCTTCGAGGCTGTCCGGGTCCTTGTTCGCGGCTCAGCTCTGCCAGCATGGTTTTGGTTCAAGTTGGTTCTGCCCTGTGTTGTACACATTCCCGGAACCGCTGGTGCATGTTCGACTGATGCTGTGGCTGCTGCTTCCGAGTGATGTAGCCGTTGCCCGCAGTGATTTGGGTTTTGGAGTGCAGGGGTGCGAGTAGTAAAGTTGTGGTGGTACCTTTTGGACTTGGCGCAAAGCCAGCATTGTTTGTGGCAGTTCGTGGGTGGTCACCAGCTTGAGGCTGGGGCGTCCAGGCGGCGGACGTCAGCGCTGCCGACACCCTCAGGTTGGCTCAGGAGGCCAGTTGTCCTCACCCCTATCATCCTAGGCAGCTCTATTCATGACAGGCCAAAGATATCAGCAGTATGCCAGCGCAAGAGCGTGGTCTTGCAAAGACTTGGCAGGCCAGGGACTAGGTTGAATGAATGTCCTTCTGCTGCAGGCACTCGAAGCCCAGCTGTGGGACGTCGTGTCCGACCTTGTCCAGGTGCGTTGTGGGGTGCCAGGCGTAAGGTTTGTGATGTTGCGACTCATGCAGGCAGTGTCAGATCGTCATCAGTTTAATCCGAGACTGCTTGCCAAGCATCCGAGGCCTTCCCTGCGCTCGCTGGCAACCTGAATCTTGCTGCCGTGTCGCCTCAGCCCCGTGGGCGACTGCAGTGGCTGCAACGGGAGGAGGGCTCCTTGCCATCAGGTTGCTGTTGCTGGTGGTGCATCTGCTGTCGTGGTGATACTGGTGATGCGCACCTCATGCTGATGATGTTTTGGATGGGGACGACCGGTCTCACTGTGCCCTCCCAAGGCGAAGCCCTCGGTGTGGTCCCACAGCACTTCACAGCGCGGCTCCGCGCAGCGGCACGGTCTCCAAAGCCCACGCGCCCCTGGGGATGCAGAGGATGCAGAGGATGCAGAGGATGCAGAGGATGCGGAGGATGCAATGTCCTTGATCAACTCATTGAGTTTTTTCCGCGAGTCTCAGAGCTTCTGGACTCCCTCTCAGCAATCTATGTCTCAGGCGCGCTGGCTGCCTGCGGTGGTAGTGAGGAGCTCCGCTTGCACTGCCTGCAGGTGTTGGGAGAGGACTTTGCTGCAGCCGGGAAGGGAAGTTATGGGATGTTACGGGACTTGGGCATGACAGCACTTGGACCAGCTGCGTCAACGGACCAGAGCTTGCACGTTTCTTTTGCTAGTTCAGGTGTGATGGTCGTTAGGCACGTGCCAACTTACAGACGTCATGCACAAATTGTCGATCACGTTGGCTTTCGCTTCTGCTTTAAGCTGCAACTTGATGTGTTAAAGGATCTCTCGCTTTCTCTCTTCTCACCCTCTCTCTCTCTCTCAGACACACATGTGCGGAGGAAGGCTTGCTGGCCCTCGCGGAGCAGGCTGCTGGAAATTGGCATGGGCCTCGGGGGCGCAATCAGTGGGGTGGCGAGAGGGTGCAGGGGGGAGGGGTAAGGATGATGATGTGTGGGGATGACAACGTTCACTTTCAGAAAACTTTATGATTCCCGAATCTGCGCTTTCCGGTTTCCCGAATCCGCGGTTTCCGAGCTTTTGCTTCTCGAATGTGTGTTTCTAGTTTCCCGAATCTGATGATTTTTTCGATTTCCCGAATCGCGCTGCTGCCCTATTCCGCACCTTTTCAGTTTCCCGAATCTGCTGCTGACTGGGAGCCCTCTTTGTGCAGGTGGCTCCTCTTCCACCCCACGGAGGAGTTTCGGAAGCGGCAGGTGCTGGGCTCTCTGAGGGCTCATGGTAAGAGACTACACCTTCTTCCGAGGGCTTTGTCACTTTCTTACTTGAAACGGTCCCCTCGTATGCAGGCACAGCGTGCCACGGGCTTCTTCCAGCTGCCGGACGGTGTCCGCCTGACACTGGTGTCATCCACATCGGATGCCTTGCATCTTCTCAGCAAGTGGTTGCATCCAAAGCGAGTCCATTAGGGTCGTCCCGGGTTAGCATGCTCGTGGCCAGGCTTGCAGGTGTCATGCGAAACCCATAGCAATTTTTTTGGTACCTTTTCGTAATACTCGTATACTCTTCTTTCAAGAGCCGGCATCAAGAGCCTGGCTGCAGCAGTGCAGGCTGGCCTTTGACCGACTCCGTGGCCGAGCACGTGTGGGACTCGACGTGGAGGGCAGCAGGGAGGCCCGGCTTGCCCCCAGGGTTTAGGGTTTAGGGTTTAGGGTTTAGGGTTTAGGGTTCAGGGTTCAGGGTTCAGGGTTCAGGGTTCAGGGTTCAGGGTTTAGCGTCTAGGGTGCCCCAGATCGGAACCTGACTTGTCACAGAATCCGTTTGGAGGCAGCGCTGATGCAGCTGGCGGTGGAGGAGGACTGGGGAGTAACCAAAAGCTGCCCTGACGTCCTTCGTGCCAGCCGCTCTTTGCGGTTCCTTGCGTTCAGTGGCAAGAGTGCAGCTGAGTCCTGGCCGTGTAAACATTTTGAGAACTTCACGAGGAGGTCTTTGTCTTCGATCTCCAGGCTCTTCGAGAGGATGTGGAAGCTGCTGAGACTGGGCTTCCAAAACTGGGGACGCTTTCAGCTTCATGTCGTTCTATGCAGACGGCATGCTTGGATTTCTAGATAATTCCGAGCTTTTCCAAAGCTCTGGTCGAACAGACCTCAAACACCAGGAAGCCTATGTTGACTTCCTCAACCAAGACGGACTTGAGCAGCTTGGCTGCTTTGATTCCAAGATCGAGCATCCTCCAGCCACCTCCAAGTCTGCCTCAGAGACCCTAAACCCTAAACCCTAATCTCTAGACTCTAGACCCTAAACCCTCAATCCTTTGTTTTCTTTCTGCGAAGAGAGACAGAGGATCCTCGGATTTGGCGGCCGACAGGATCTTCGAAGCTAGGCTGGCCTTTGCCACTGGATGCTTTCGGGGTTGTTGGGCGTCTGGAGCTCAGGAACCAAACTTCGCAATTTTCAACCTTTGTTGGGTCTTTCGGTGCGTGATGATGCTTGTTTTATCGGCAGATTCATACAAGCTACATGGGGCTCTTGGAATTTTTCCGGGTCTGCTAAGAAGGTTCAGAAGGAGTCAAAGCCCACAAGGAATGGTGGCCAAAGTGCCGGCATTCCGAGCAGCCGCGGGCAACCAGAATCTTGGCCTCTCCCAGGTGTTTTAATCAGGTTGGAGGGGGTTGGGGTTAGGTTGAAGTGTGTGAGCTGCTCAAGATTCTCGGCGTCTGGGAGTTCCTGTTCCGAATTCCGAATAGGGGAAGCATGTCGATGTGGATGTCACAGTAGGCAGCAGGCTTTGTGTCATGTTGAGCCAGGTCGTCAGCAGCAGTATGAGATCATCCCAGATGCAATGCTTCTCAGCCTGTTTCCCCCTTAAAAGGCCCCGAGCTTCTAGACTCTTTACCTCTGCGAAGGCCCCGATTCCGGGACATGCAGCGCGGCCACGGGTCCAAGAAGAAGCTTCCTGGACTCTCGAAGCTGGTGCCCCCCGGGGTGGGTTTAAGGGTGAGCTTTCGCTTGCTGCGCGGCCAGTTGTTTTGTTCGAATCTCGAGAGAGGGACGGATGTAAGGGGGTGCTTGATCTGCAGACACCAACACAACAAGCCCGACAACCTGGAGCGGACAGGCCCAGAAGCTCCTGGGAAAGCCCTTGGACAAGTCCCTCCAAGTCTCTGACTGGAAGATGAGGCCTGACTCGGGTGTATGGGCATCAAACGACGGTGCTTGATCAGTGGACCTTTAGTTCGGAGTGACCCTTGATGCAATTTGCCGATATGCCTGCGGCAGCTGCAGAGCTTTTAGATGCATTCAGTAGTTGTTGAAGAGCACAGTTTCTGTTGCAGAAGTTCCAGTCGACGATGTGAGACACTGCTTGCAGGATCTTGCTTTTTGCCATAGCTTGCCGTCTCTCAGAAGTGGTATCGGCAGTACTTTTCTAGGCCACTTCCGCAACTGGACTCCGCGGCGCATGTCAGGCCTCTCACAGCGGAGCAGCTCCAGTATGCAGCGCTGGATGCGTGGGTTCTGCAACTTGATCTGATGAGCCTGACTGAAGATTCATGTGTTCATGCAGGGCGATGTTTGTATAGCAGGCGGAGCAGCTGGAGAGGAGAGAGGTGTAAGAGTTCGTGGTTTCGGAAGTAGGCTGCAACCTGTCCACATGTCTGTCCACATGTCTTCCTGTGGTGACATACAGTTCTTCCTGCATGACCACACAAGAGGGATCGCATTGGAAAAAGGGCCTCCCTGGCAGGCTGAGAATCCTGGACCGAGTTGAGGCAGACGACAGCGCGACGAGAAGATCGGCGAACAAAAAGGGCGGGTGGGTGAATGCTGGGCCTCTTGGGATTGTAAGCTTGTCCTGGTCCTGCAGTGGCCTGAACCTAAAGTTGAAGAGGACCTCAAGCTTGACAAGATCCAGCAGTTTGTCCTGGATGAGTGTGACAAGTGCCTCGACAAGGTCGACATGCGAAAGGAGCCCCGGCCCTGTCGCCTTTGCTGTTTCTTTTGTATTATTGGCCACCTCAATTCTTCTCAGTTGATGCCCAAGCTTCTCTTTGTCGAGCCTCAAGAGGACGTGCAGCAGATCTTCATGGAGACGCCAAAGAAGAAGCAGGCATCTTTCATCTCCCAGGTTTGGGATGGTTTGGAGATGAAACATAGTTTAAGGTCTGGGCAGGTACGTGAGGCTAGTGGAACTGAGGTTTCAGGTTTTGGTTTCTATGATTTCGTTCGCGATAGAGCTACCTGATTGAAGGGGGTGAAGGCGACTGCATTGTTTGGGTCGTCATAGCTGCCCGAATGCCGTTGGTAGCAGCTGCTTTGCTCAGATGCCAGGTTATGATGTTCAGTGCGACCATGTCTGCGGAGACTCGTGCCCTCTGCAAGAAGTTCATGCAGGCCCAGCGACAGAGAAGGGTGCGGCTTGAAACGAGCTTCCGAAGCCACTGCTGTATTCATAACGATGCTGACTTTCTTGCTGGCACTGACGCCACAGTACTGGCAGGATCCCCACGAGATCCGGGTTGATGAGGAGTCGAAGCTTACACTGCATGGCCTGCTCCAGTACTACGTGAAGCTCACTGAGAAGGATCACCTTCCGAAGCTTTCTCAGCTTGGGGGCCTATGCATCCGGAGGTCTGCGGGCTGGTTCGAGTGGATTCTAAGTAGATCCCTGTGCAGGAGAAGAACCGGAAGTTGAATGACCTCCTAGATGCCCTGGAGTTCAATCAGGCCGGGGTATCATCCCATCGACTCCTGCGCCCCCTTGGGCACAACAGGAGAAGCCCAAACATCCAGCTGCAATATGCAGCGCGTTTGTGCACTTCGAAGAGAATTCTGGGTATGAATCGGCATGAAGCATAGATCTGCGGCCAGCTTCATGTTTCACTCTTCCTGCAGGTTGTCATCTTCGTGAAGTCTGTGCAGCGGGCGATCGCGCTGGACAAGCTTCTGGCACCGTGCCCTTAAGGGTTAAGTTCGGCTATGTTCGGCTGTGGTGGACGATCCCAGTCATACGCCTTGCGATGGTCCCTGTAAGACTACGGAGATGCCAGAAGGGCCTAGTGCTCTCGTCTCATCCCCAACCAAGGTCGAGTGCAACTTTCCCTCCATTGCTATCCATTCTGGCCTTCAGCAGGATGATGCCCGGCCGCAGGGACAAGAACTTCGGAAAAACGCCACATTTACGGCCCTTGATGCCCTTGCCTCCCTGGGATGTCAAAGGAGTATAAGGAGTGCTTGAGTGTTCTCCACCTCGTGAGCTGTTGCGACTGGGAGCTTCCGGAGCTTTGAGAGATTCCGAGAGTCTAAGGACCGCATTGCCCGGTACAAGCAGTTCAAGGAGTTCCAGAAGCGGATTATGGTGCCCCGAAGCTGTTGCGGAGAGAGGCATCAGTCAGGGAACATGTACCGGCGAGCTCACCTCGACTGAGTCGGAAACAAGAAAGCCCAAGTCGAAAGCAGAAAGGCTTCCCCTTGCCTAGGGTTAAGGGTTTCGGGTGTAGGGTTGGTTTACAGTTTACAGGGTGTAGAGTATGGCAGAATGGAGTATTTTCGGGTTCATGATGTTGGGATGTTAGTGAGTAATTAAGGCTGCTATAGTCTAGGTGTTCCAAGGCTTACGCGTTTCAGGCATTTCAGGGTTCAAAAGGTTTACGGATTTTGGACAATTTGTTTTTCGGACTCGGTCCAGTTTGTGTTCGACTCATGTTCCCGACTCACCGGTCACCCAAGCTGAGGGGTACCGGAGTTTTGGATGGCTCTTTTGGTAGCGGCTTGGTGAGGTATCCACCGACCTCTTCGGACGCGGTATCGACATCGAGCGAGTCAACATTGTGATCAATTATGATATGCCAGACGAGAGCCACTAGACTGGACGCGGAGCCATACAATCAGCGTTGCACCCCCGTGCCCTCAAATTCTCAAAGCACGTTGGGCTCACCCCTTTTTTATCTTGCCGGGCTATCCAATTGCAAGCGTCAGTTTGGACCACTCCTGCAGTCATTGCCACTCCTGCAGTCATTGCCAGAGGTAGTTGTGTAAGCCATGGGATACGTTCAGCTTAGCTCCTTCACCTTGGGGTGCTCTGTATGATAGCCTCATGTTTGCAAGTTTCGAACAACACCTACCAATTATTCTAAGCTTTGCAGGGCGCTTCGTCAAGGTCAGAGTGGCCCCAAGCATCATGAAAGAACCATCAACCCGTCAACCCTGCAAACTGCTGCAAACTCCTCGAGTAATTTCTGAAGATGAACCTAAGGTGACTCCTACCTTCATCGAGTGGGTCGGGCCGGGCGCTTCGGCACGAAGGTGCCACGACAAGCAGACGTACTTTTCAGGTTTTGGGTTTTTTTTTCTGAGTGAGGCCTAGTGGAAAAGCGCGCAGCATCTCTATTTGGCACGGTAGCGATAGGTTAACGCATGTTCAAAGGTCTAGCTGTTGCCATGGTTGTCCAACTCTGATAGGCCGCACGTTTCCGTCATTGTGCTGGCATGTCAAGCTCAAAGTCCCGAAACAAAAAGACTGCCACGCTGTAAGCCCTGCTTGTGGCAGGGGCTTGCGATCACTTTCGTGGCCACGGACGAGGACCAGGAGGTGAAGATGAGTAGCTGGCTTTACGGAATTTTATACGGTCTCAAGTCCGGATCCTGCGATTTTGCATGCCAGGTCCTGAAGAAGGTGCAGGAAAGATTCGAGGCAGGACAGCGGATGCGGCATGATCACATGGGAGTCTGGCCGGGACCAACTCAATTCAGGCAGATTTGAGATCTGCCTGGGGATTAAGTCTTGAGAAGTCTTGGGTGGAACACAAACTTTCGTCTCCTACCTCGCCCTATACCTTGGAACTTTATAGACTACGATTTTCCAACAGAGAACAAAGGTCGGAAACTGTGTAGCACCTGCCATAGTCCGGACTGAGGTTGCAGACCTTGAAGCAGTGGGTGAGAGCAGGGCAAACAACTCATCTTTCGGGCCTTCTCCGACACAGACGAGGGAGAGCATGCACTGGAATGCAGGCTTTCCTGCAAGTGACCCGTGCCCTCGCGCAGTGATGCGGAGGGTGATGCATGATTGAAGGGTCTTCAACCACAAAGAACAAGACGTCCACGGCTGCCAGACGCTGCCTGTGTCTTTGCTGCTCTTTGTTGCCTGCAAGATCTTCTACTTCGTGCGTTCTCCGGGTTTGTTCACGTTCTCTGGATGCCGACACGTGAAGTCGAAGGCCAATCAGTCCCCAACCACTGCGAAAAGGCGATGCAGAGAACCGAGCATGTGCACCCAAAGGGACGTGGAAACACGACAGGCAAAGCCACACAGATGCCTATGGCCTTCATGGCCTTATGGTGAAGTCCGGTGAGTCAAAGTCGCGAGAGCAGTCATCGACGTCACTCTTGTCAGCTCCAGTCCTACATGATTCGGCGATGCATGGAACTGATGGGAGGACAGCCAGCACGTCAAAACCTGCATATGCGAGCATTTGCCCCGCATTTTGCCAGCTGCCAAACCATTCCCTCCAAAGCCAACATCAATATCGCAAAAAATGCGCCCAAGAGCTCATGGAAGCGAGGAACATAGCCGTGGTCACCAGCAGGTGGAGCAACACAAGCCATTCTTTGCCTAGGCCATTAACATGCCGCCGACGACTGCGTGAGCTGGAAAGCACATGCGCGCGCAACACTGGCAGCCGCCGCAGCTGCTTCCTCCCTGCATCAACATGTTCGTTCCACCTGTTTGCAAAGTGGTGATGGGATGTGGTGCACAAGGGGAATCCTGGGAACTGGCTTATATTGGCTTCAAGACCTGCGGTTTTCTCGCGGAGAGTGATTGTGGCAGGAGGAAGTGTTCAGCCAAGGAGGGTCAGCCTGAGGTTGTGTAAGATGGAAAAGGCAGGAGTCCGGGAGCCCCTGCCTCCTGGAGAAGAGTCCCCATAGAAGGTGTTTAAGTGTGTTTAACAATGTCTGCAGGGTTTTTGCAGGGTTTTTGCAGGGTTTTGTTCTCTTGATTGCACCCTTTCGCGCCCGAAGACAATCATCATAGAAACTCTGTCGCCCTACCTTTTCCCGGGTAGCCAAATGCGCATAATGCGCCCTAGGAGCTGCATTTTGCAGGTGAGACCTGCTCGCGTTAGCCCATGATTCTCAACAGCCTCCGAAGTCCAGAGCGCAGAGGAGATCATGTATCATGTCCAAGGATGCCGTTGCAGCTCCTCTCTTCAGCCTACACTTGCTGGTAGAGACGTGCTTTCGGTCCAGCACTCGTCCACACACCAAGTTTTATGAAGCGAGGCGTCGTCACAAATCCATTTCCTTTTCCAGCCCTGGAACAAAAACAGAGTGACCGCTCGAGTGAGCACGATGTGTCGAGGATTTCTGCAGGAATGAGAGCTTTCGGAGCAGAGCTTGAAAAGCTGCAATCGAGAAGGGTGATCATGGTGCCCCTTGCTATCCGGAACCAGGGACAGACACCGCCCCTGGAGATTCACTCTTGATGTGGACCTGCATCATTGCACTATGCAGCTCAGTCGAATTTGCTACAGTCTGCTGATCGCTGCGATCTGCTACGATCCACGCTGCGGCGTCTGGGATTCGGTGCAGGATGCGGCATTCGATCCGGAATTCAGAGTGGAGGAATGGTCTCAACACATGCGGCCAGGGCCGCCAAGTCGTGTTCGTGTGACCCAGGATTCTGGGGCAGAGGTTACCTGCGGACCAACTCGGCTAACAGTTGAATCTCCCGTTGTTTGCACCGAATTGGCCCAAAAGAGCTCTAGCATTTGCAAGGTGAACATTGGGGAGATGCCGGCATCGATCGACACCACCTCCTACCTCAACGCTTGACGCGCTTTGGGGTAGTTTGTTCGATGTCTCGACGTTGAAGAGCTTGGGGCTTGCAGTGTATAGAGCAAGCTGAGCCCATGCACATCAATCTAGGAGGAAACCGTAAACCCTAAACCCTAAACCCTAAACCCTAAACCCTAAACCCTAAACCCTAAACCCTAAACCCTAAACCCTAAACCCTAAACCCTAAACCTAAACCTTAAACCCTCAACATGTCATATGTCCCGTAGGGTAGACCTTGGAGGAAATAACCGCGTGCACTTGATGGCAGCCGGTACCTGCAAGCCACGAGATTCCGGCCACAAGATGGCATGGACAGATATGCTTCCGTACCGGATACAGCGTAGTGAGTCTCCTCCTCATTGGTCATGCTGTGCCATTCGACTTAACTTAGAAACCTCAGCTCCCTACCCGATCTCTGCGCTTTGTTGGCGGACTTTGGATGATATGTTTCTTCCCGAGTTCCTCGCGCAAGTCTTCGTTTCACTCACAGATCAGTCCTCGGGTGGGCGTCTGGACAGCCCGACCAAAGAGGAGGAGCCATGGCCTGACAGGGCAATCCTACGCAAAACCCACAATTCTGAGCCAAAGCATGCTTGGTGACCCTTAAGTTCAGTGAGAGGAGGAGTTCGATTCAGACTGGCATGCTCTCTCTGGAGCATCCAAGCGGACAATCCCAGTGTCCAAGGCCCCTGGTTCTGTCCTTCATCGGGTAGTCTTGGAGTAAATTTTGCAAGGAGTTCACCAGGCAGAAAGTGGCGCAGAAGTTATGAAGAGCATCTGAATCCTGAGGCACAGGTTGGATGCAGCCTCAGCCCCACGCCTCTTATTCCATGAAGTGGCACATTCTTGCTGCATGAGCTGGACTTCGTACAACGCGGCCGCCAGTGATTTCACACGATGCAGCCCTCAACATCCGATACGGTGTTGCGCTGAAGTTATGCGGCCCTATCGCGTAGGACAGCTGGAGGCCTTCGGCTGCCCAACAATCCGAACCTGAGCTGCCCCGACCGTGGCTCAATCCCGTTGGATGCAGTTGCGTGCGAGTAGTCAGGGCACTGCACCAGCTGGGATGTCCCCGATGCTCAGAACCCCCTATCCGGTCAAATGGTTCCGATATTCAGATGGCCAAGTCGAATCAGCTGTTAGTCACTTCTCAGTAGGTATTTGTCAGCTAGTAGTGTTGAGCTTCTGTATGCTCTTCCCACTCCGGTAGCTCCATCATGTGCAAGAAATATGCTTTGGCAGCCACTGCACGTGCCCTGACAACTTGGGTGCTGCACCTGGGTTAGAGACAGGACTCGCCAGCGCAAACAAAAAGCAAAGCTTGTGAAGCTGTGGTGTAGAAGGCAAACGGATGACTCCCACATTCGATCAAAACCACAACTTGGAGAAGTTGTGCATGCCCCTTGCGATCAACGGGGCTCTATATTTGGGGTCCCTGGCGATCGCAAGCATTAAAATGATGTCGACGTCGACCTGAGGCCTTCTCTGCTGCTTTCACGTCGCAGGCGAGTCAGGCTACGGCTGTTTGATGGTGAAGGGTCCCATGACCCCTGAACCCTTAGACTCTTCAAGCCCCAATCCGCCAATGTTCTAGCAAGATGCCTGTGCAAAGCGTATGTTGTTTGGGGTTTAGGCTGGATGGCGGAAGCGGTTCTCCATGTACACGTTGTCCCGACAATCGACTTCATGGCTGTTTGACATACAGAGTCACGCCCGCCGTTTCCATCCTGGACTCTGCATGCCCACACACCCAAGCACCAACCACAGCGCGCTTTTGAAGGTTCCGAATGTCAACTCGATTGGCACCATGTCGCAGCAGGTGCGATGCTCTGAGATCCACCATTGATGCACAAACTAGGATGGCGCTGTAGGCAGATGTCTCATGACATGCTCCATGCAGGCTTGCAATTGAGATTTGTTAGTGTCCAGGACATGCTTGAGCATTCTGTTTCATGAACTGAAGTGGACCAGCTGTGGTGGCCTTTGCAGGCATCGTGGTCAGGGCAAGTGCAGCAGTGGGAGAAGCCCTGCAGTGGCATGGCAGAAACAGTGGTTGACACCGGCTGTGCGGTCAAAGCCAGTGAAACTCTTGAACCCTCTAAAGATCATGTGAAACAACCTGAAAGAACCTGCTCTTTTGCTCACAAATAAGGCTTCGTCGATGGCAAGGCGCGGGACCTGTGGGGTTGCACCTCAAACGCTCTCTTGGCCTTTTGTGATTTAGTCCCCTGCGGGATACTCAGGGCACTCATTCAGCTATTCTTTTGATGCACCTGTACTTTCAATGGAGACTTCTAGGACTCCTAGGCTGAGTGACTCCTGAGGTCTTGGGCACCACTCCCACCACAGGGACCCTGTCCGGCGCTGTGCTATCTCAAGAAGAGTTAATTGCAGGCGTTGCGTCCTTCTGTGATGTTGACCCGCTCAGGAAGGCTTTGGATTAAGGTTGTCTGTCAGTATTTCGTGGGTTGGCCAGAAAGCCAAGCCACAGGTCGCAGTGTTTCTTCAAAGCACCCCAAGCCAGTCCTCTTCTTACCCCACAACGGGGTTCCCGACAACAAGCCACCAGCCAACTTCGAGCAGCCCGCCGCATTTGCGCACGAGATCCAGCCATCGGTTCTCAACATCATCATGTTGCTTGATTCTGTGAAGCTCCCCGTTCTGACACGGCCGCGCTTAACGCAAAACATGCAGACATACGTACATACATACATAATACATAGACATACATACATGTATACATATACATATATATATGTATATATATATATATATGTGTATTTGCTTGTGCTTTCTTTGTATGTATACTCATGTGTACGTACTAGTTATTCTGTGTACACACATATGTGTTTTTGTACACATCTTGCAATATGTGTATATGCCTATGTGTCGGTCTTTCATTTCATTTTTGGGTTCCCTTGCGGGCCCTTCTTCTCATGTACGACCCCGCCCGGCTCCCTGAGGTGCGGTGGAAGAGAGCTATGAATTCTCTTGCTGGCTACAAGAGCCAACTCTTCCCTCTCTGCCCCCAAAGTGGCTGGCAGCTTTCAACAGCTCGTATGAACCCCGAAAGGGTCTTCCCTAAAGTTAAAATTGTGACCTTCAAAACGATCGTGATGAGTTCTGGTGAGCTTTTCATGGGACCATACTACGATCCGAGAATGCTGAGGGCCCTCTGCCGGTTGAAGGAGATACCTGCAGGCCCACGCCACTTTTGGGTAAGCCAATGTTGGCCTTACGGAGGGATGTCTGTGGGACTGCGGGTTGCTGGGTTCGAGAGCAGGTGAGTTGCCAAAATCTGCGGCTGTTTCCAGGATGCCGGCGCACTTTCCAACAACACGCCTAAAGGCATAGAGACACTTCAATAGAAACAGGCGGGCAAGCCAAACTAGTTGCCTTCATGCCCTGCTGAGATGGGCCTAGGCAAACAGCTGGCAAAGACCTGTGTTGCTGATCGGACCACGAATCCTTCTGTAGCCCCAAGACAGCCCTGTCAATCCGTGAAGTGTGTTGACTGTGTGGTGGTGGCTTGGGGGATTCATGGTCCGAAGCTGTCCTGTCCATTTTCAGCCTGGCCTCAAAGGATCTTGCTTTGTGCCGGTTCATCATCTTGTCACAGCTGCGTGTTCCTTGAAATTTGGGGTTTCGGGTGTGATCGTCATGGGGTTGTCAGGCTTGTGCTTCTTTTTTTGCTTTGGAGGTCCTGGGGCCTGGACAGACTGGGCAAGGATGGAGTAGGTCGCTTTTCAAAAGCAGGTGGAGGAACCAGTTGTCTCTGAATTGTGTAGCTGGTTTTTACTTGATGCTCAGCTCTAACGCTGCCTTCTCTCTCCATTGGTCCATGGCTGCAGCAACAGTCCACATTGGTACTCGTTCCATCGCACTTGAATCCAAAAGCTGGCAGAGACTTTAGACCATGTCGCCCTGCTAGTTGCTAAGCAACTTAAGCTGATTCACTGTATGATTCACCGTAGCGGGGCAGAGATCTGCATCTCACGGAGGAGGTGCGTTGGGAGCAGCGGGCAGTGAGTTTTGCTTTGGTAGCTTGTCTGCAGCGCTTTTCTGGGCAGAGCATCAGATGCTTTCAGGTCCCAGTGCGTCAACGTCGAGTCCACATACTGGCGCCATATCTATGCCTTAGATCCGGTGGGCGAGATGCAGGCTTGTCAGGCGAGAATAGGCGAGGGCTAAACGCAGAGGCTGGCAGAACCTGAAAGCCTATCGAGGAAAAAATGCACTTTACGGTGGTCAAAGCCACATTAGAACCCCATCGGGTTTGCGGCGACTGGCTTCACAAACTTGTAGTTTCTCTAAGCTACATAGGGTTGTTTATGCTTCCGGCACTGTGAGACTATCTGCAGCGACTCTTGTAGCAACGCGCATACCATGATACCCTACCCATCTTTGCCCTCTGAACCCCTCAATTGTGACAGAGCCAGACAGCCAAGAGAACCCTGGTGGCGCTCAGCGGCTGCAATGCTGGAACCAGTGGCCCTTCAACGTGGGTGGTATTGATATTAATGGCAGGTGAAAGGAAGTCGGAGTTTCTCACGCGCGAGATTCTTGTAGCGCAGTAGCGCCGTGCAGCGCCCAACCATATGCCTGTAGTCTCACAGGTAGCGCAGTCGGTTCCATGGTTGTGGCCGCATTCTGTCATGCCCCCAATGGGTACGCAGTGCAGTCATCGGCAAGCATCAGAAACGTTGCTTGTCACGCAGAAGCAGAGGAATGAGGATGCGCAGTGCAGCCTTTGGCAAGTGTCCGAAACGTCGCTCGCCATCATGCAGAAAAGGGGAGACCGAGATGCTGCTTCAGCAGTATAAAGACGTAGATATAGATATAGATATGGATATAGATATAAATACATAATATATATATATATATGTATAAGTATAAGTGTATGTATATGTATATGTATATGTATATGTATATGTATATGTATATGTATATGTATATGTATATGTATATGTATATGTATATGTATATGTATATGTATATGTATATGTATATGTATATGTATATGTATATGTATATGTGTATGTATGTATATATATATATATAATTTTTCTGAATATGAATATAATACATAATAGCTAGTATTTAATAAGTAAAAAGCAGTTACATGCACTACACACATGAATATTTAGAACTATGTAATGTAATGTTATGTAGTGTAGTGTAATGTGTTGTAATGTAGTGTAATGTAATGAAACATAATGCAATGAGATATATATATATACACACACGCACATATTGACTGGATTTGGGGTATAGTTTGGGTCTAAGGTCTCATGTACAGTTGTTTCACACCGACGTTACTTTTGGCTCAAGTGTGCGGTTGCTAAAATAGCGTTTCATGGTAGCGGAGCACCTGGTTGATGGTGCTGACGCTTCTCTTGCGTGCCGCTTGTGGTAGAAGGGCACGACCTCGTGTGGAGGGGAGAAGGTTCACTCACGATCCAGAACGCGCACAGAGGAATTGGGTTCGGCTTCTGGCCAAGCTGCGGAAGGTACAAAAGTACCAGAGGTTGTTCCACAACCTGGGGCTGAGGCTTCAGGACTTCCCGAAGGGACTGCTTGATAGGATCTCGAGGATCCTGAGTGGCGTCGTTCGTCGGCGCACACGACTCTTTGGAAGGTAAGACCCGGTTCGGGACTTGCCTAGGAAAGAAAGGCAATGGCGGGAGAAGCTGGAACAGGAGAGCAGCTCTTGATGAGGCTGCTGCAGACGCAGCAAGAGCAAATGGGGCAGATCCAGAGATTGCTGGAACAGAACCAGAGGCCACGAGGAACTGTGGTGGACACTAAGGCCATAGGCCGGCCCGAGAAGCTAGGAGGAACACTGGAGGACGCCTCACGTGCATGGCGCCAGTGGAACTATCGGTTGGAACTTTGGCTCACGAGCCAGTTTCCGGAAACCCGGTCGATCCTAACTTGGGCTCGGACCCAGGATGAGGAGATCACCGTTGCCAAGCTAAGTGGACAGCTGGTGGAGGGAGTGACTCCAGAAAAGGTTCAAGAGTTCAATCGGCAGTTGGAGGTGGTCCTGGGTACTTTGACTATGGACACTCCAGGGGACATCACGATGAACTCGAGTCCAGGGTCTGGTCTGGATATGTGTCGGCGGCTACACGGGAGATTGGACCCCACCGATATGGTGACCAGCTTCCGTTGGCTGCGGCAGCTTATGTCAACGAGGCCTGTGACAGAAGTGGGCGACCTGATCGCTGCAGTGGAGAGATGGGAAGACCAGCATCGTAGATATGCTGCCCGTCGGGACTGCACGGCGCTGACGGAACGCCAGAGAATGGTATCGTTGCTGGGGCTAGTGCCCTCTGAGCTGCAGTCACACCTCGAGCTAAACCTCCCACGGCTCAACACGTACGATCTTCTGAGAAGAGAGATCGTGACCTTCGCCGAAAACAGGCGGGCATTTACAGTGGACGATTCAGGAGCAATCCCGATGGAGGTCGACTACGCTAAGGGGAAAGGGCAAGCAAAGGGCAAAGGCAAGGAGAAGGAGACCCGCAAATGCCACAAGTGCGGCAAAGCGGGACACCTTGTCAAGGACTGCTGGAGCACGACTGACATCAGGAAGAACAAGGATGCAGGAGGTTCTAGTGGTTCCGGTGGTAACCCCAAGACCACCCCAGGAGGCCGAGGTAGAGGGAACCCGCCGAAGGGTAGGGCTCAAGGTAGGGGCCGCGGCGGGAAAGGCAACCGAAACGAAACACTCGAAGGCGAGGAAGAGGAGCCTGAAAACGAGGAGCCCGAGCAGGAGGAAGAGTACGAAGCCGAGGTGGGCTTCATAGGAATGCTCGAAGGTGAAGGAGAGGACCCGGGAGAGGGAGACGGCGAGCCGAAGAAGACCGAAGGGAAAAAGGAGAAGAAGAAGAAAGAAAGGAAAAAGGAAGGAGCCCACGAGGGCACGGACGACGAGTCCTGGGGCGGCTGGCAGCCCGACTCTGGCGCGGGATCGTCTCGAGACCCGCCAGAGGGAGGGCGAGCAAGAGCCAGCGCTAAAGCAAAGGCGGCCGGTGGTACACCTTCTATGACAGGAGTTGGGCTGCGCTTGCTTGAGGGCAACCTTTTGGCCGAGCTGCAAGGGCGACAAGCAGAGCTCAACCGGGCCCTTGCGAACACCAAAGACACCGAAGAAAGGTCCGACCTGGAAGCTCAACTGGAGGTGGTAACCCGCCAGTTGAAGGAGCTTGTGGCCAAGAGGAGAGCTGCCCGTGCCAGTCCTGCTGGGAGCTGGCGTACGTCTTCCCGCTTCTTGGCGGACGTCCGTTCGGGGCGAAAGGCGTCTTTGGCAAAGAGAAAAGAGCTCAGCCGCCAGCGAGCGGCCAGGCACAGGCAAGCCTCCCGTGAGGGGAGAGCTCGCCAGAGAGTTGCGCTCGATGGGGAATGGCACCGCAGGTACAATCGCCCACTGAAGGGGGACGATGGGAAGCGCGATGCCTATCCTCTGATGCCGGAGAGCACCGAGCGCGAAGCCACCGAGCGCGAAGCCAGACCCCTTAGCCGAAAGGCAAGGGAGAACCTTCGCCAGGAAGGTGCTGGGGACGACGTCCCGGAGGAGCACATCAGGAGTTGGCGAGAGAAGCCGAAAACTCCAGGGGAGCGCTGCGAGCGGCAGTGCAGGACCCGCTTCGGGACCTGCCAGGGCCAAGGCCGCAGCAAAGCCCAAGGAGCCACCTGGGCCGAGGGGCAAGGAAGTGAAGGGCACCGATCGGCCTGCAGAGCCGTCGGGGGAGCCTCCGCGGAGGCGATCCAGGCCCAAGCACTCTGCCAAGGTAGCCGAGGGTATCCGGACAGCGCCGTGGCGCAACAATGGCAAGCTGCCCAAGGAACAGGAGAAAGGTGGAAAGAAAGGTGGCAAGAAAACCGATGGTGGGACCTCGTCTCGAGACCCACCAAGGAGCCCGGAGGGAGGGCCAGCGGCCCAAGGTTCGGGAAAGAGCCCAGGAGAAACTCCGGGACGGAGGCCAGTAATGGGCCGGAGCAAGATCCTAGGGGCAGCGTTGGCTGGAGCACTGAGGGCCCAGTCAAAGAGGACGCCCCGTGACAGGATCATTAAGAGGAGCCAGGTGAAGCGCCTGGTGGACGCCCGCAAGGGCACAGATCGCTTTCGACAGCGACAAGGGCTGAGGAGGGCCCTGGTAAAGAAGCTCCCAAAGGGAACGGTCGGGGCGGCAGTTGAGCGCAAGTTGTTGGACAGCGACTGCGAGAGCTGCACCTCGAGGCGAGGAAAAGCTACGAAGGCTGCCGCAAGAGCTTATGCCGAGAAGATCCTTTCGAGGAGAGAGAGGATGAAGCATCTACAGCTCCTTCCGAAGGATGAGGAAGAGGACGAAGAAGAAGAAGAAGAAGAAGAAGAAGAAGAAGAAGAAGAAGAAGAAGAAGAAGAAGAAGAAGAAGAAGAAGAAGTCGAGTTGGAGGAGGAAGACCCCGACGCTGACCACGAACCACTGGGGCGAAGAGGTCCAGAAGACCCGCCCGATGGAGAAGGCGGCATGGAAGGCCGCGTGGGAACCGTGTTTTCCTTGGCTGGAAACGGGGCCGGGAATGGAGCCGCTTCGGCACCTTCCCGGAACCAGAAGCATCCATCTATGGAGGTAATCCTGGACAGTGGTGCGAGCCACAACGTGATCCCCGACAAGGTGTTCCGGCGGCTTTTCGAGGAAGGCCGAGCCACTGCTCTGAAGAAGGTGAGCTCGCCGCTGAAGTTCTCCACCGCGAGTGGGGAGAGCCTGCCCAACCTGGGGACGACAGAGGTGTATCTGAGTGGCCCGTCGCCAGATGGATCGGCCACCCGGTGCAGATGCATCTTCAACGTGGCAGCCGTTCAGCGTTGCCTGCTGTCGACTGGGCGTGCCATGGACCGTGGCAACGCTTTGGTGTTTGCGGGAAAGAGCGCGATGCTTTACCTTCCTGATGGAAAGGCCCTGCTCTTCCCGGTGCGTGGAAGCCCCCGCGCGACGTTTCGCGTGCTTCCTGTGCACCCTCACCGGCAGCAAGCAGCGTAAGGCCGGCTCCAGAAGGCTTCAAGCCGACAGTGGCGTTTTTAAGGGCCCTGAAAGGGCTAAGCATCCCGGAGGGATGCGCTTCGTTGCACTCGTTGGGAAAAGACCTTGAAGGTAGGAGCCGTAGCTGTAGAACCGTTTCGTTTCACCCTGAACAGAGCCATTTTGGCGCGGTAGGGGCCGGAAGTGCCTGTAGGGTAGGAGTGTCTGAGACCCTAACCCCGGTTGGTTTAGGTGGTTGGGTTGAAGGAAAGGATAGGAAGGAAAAGAAGGAAGGAAAAGAGGAGAAGCACGCAGCAGGCGCTGCAGTGGAATACTACAACCTCTTTCCTGAGCCGGAGGTTTTCCCGATCCATTCGGATGGTGAAGAGGACGAGGCCCAACCGTTTGGGGATGAAGACCCAAGCCAGGTGGAACCCGGCTCGGGATCCGCCCAGCCAGGAGGCGAAGAGGCACAGCGTGCGAGACCGCTTCGGGCTCCACCAGTGCCAACGCCTCAAATGGTTGCAGAGCATGAGGTAACGCATATCCCTTACAGGGCGTGGTGTCCAGCCTGCGTCGCTGGACGAGGGAGAGCCTACTCTCACCACCACGAGGGCCACGAGTCCGCAGTGCCCGTAGTGTCAGCCGACTACCTGTACTTCTCTGAAAAGGGAGTACCAGGGAAGAGCCTGCCAACTGTTGTCTTGAGGGACCGTGCCTCCAAGGCAATCTTCTCTCACTTGCTGCCAACCAAAGGGACAGTTGGTTCGACCTATCCCGAAAAGGCAGTGCTTCGAGATTTGAATTGGTTGGGGTACAAGCGCCTGGTCTTGAAAACGGACCAAGAAAACCCAATCAAGGCACTGGGGGCTGCAGTCAAGGCTGGTTTCTCAGAGGACTTGACTCTGGAAGAATCGCCCAAGGGCGACGCTCACGGGCAGAGCAACGGAGCAGCTGAAAATGCGGTGCAGCGTGTGCAGGGACAAGTGCGCACAATGAAGTATGCCCTGGAAAAGAGTGCTGGAGGCGAACTGCCCAAAGACTCGGTTATCTTCCCTTGGATGATCGAGTATGCCGGGGTACTCCACACCCTGTTCTCCCAGGAGGACAGCGAGGGCATGACACCGTTCCAAAAGCTGAAAGGCCGGACTTGGCAGATAGCTCTACCAAGTTTCGGTGAGATCGTGGACTATCGCCGACGGGCGAAAAGCAAGCTAGATGCCAGATGGCAGGAGGGAGTCTACCTGGGACTGCGGCTGACAAGCTCGGAGAAGATTATCGGGACACCTTCGGGTATCCTGGTGGTGCAATCAATCCGAAGAAAGCCAGCAGACAAGCAGTTCGATCTCGAGATGCTGAAGGCTGTGAAGGGAACTCCTTGGCAGCCGAATCCCGAGAAGAGTCCAGGAGCGGACGCCGACAGACTTCCTGAGCCTATCGCGATCGAGCCAGTGGTTGCGCCAGCAGAGCTGCCGCCACCGCCGGGCCAAGGAGAGCGGTTGCCTACGTATCGGAGAATGTACATCCGACAAAGTGACCTGGAGCAGTTTGGCTACACCGGGGGCTGCGAAGCCTGTGCCGCAATTCGCGAAGGGAGAGAACGCCAGGGCATCAACCACAACGAGACGTGTAGGAAGAGGATCCAAGAGGCGCTGAAGGATACCTCTCGGGGCCAAGCCCGCCTGGAGCGAGAGACTCAGCGCGAGACCGAGTACTTCACGAAGGTCCACGAGGCAGAAGAAAAGAAAAGGAAAGGTGAGAAGGAAACGGAGAAAGAAGAAGGGCCGGAGCCAGGAGGCGCAGGGGCGAGCGAGCCTAGCCAGCCTAGCAGGCTACCGAGCCAAGCTGCGAAAACAGTAGAGAAAAGGAAACCGTCCAAAGCAGAGCCCGCTTCCGCCGCGCGAGAAAGCAAGAAGCCAGCAGTTGCCGCTTCGGGAACTGCTTCGGCTGGCAAGCGGAAAAGCGAGGACCCTGGGGACCAAGAGAGGTCCGAGCTTAGGCCTGCAAATGACCGAGCAGAAGCCTCCAAGCGCAAGGCTGAAGACGTCGAGGGAATGATTGAGACCCTTATCGCTGACGAGCGAAAGGCGTGGACTAAATCCCTGGAAAGAATCGAGCAGCCTACTTGCGACCTGGTTGATGGTTTAGTAGAGGAGGTCCTAGCCGAGACTTTCTACGACGACCTTACCGGGAAGGAGCTTCCCGCAGAAGGTGTTCGGGCCGCACGAGCAGAGGAATTGAGCGTCATACGGCAGATGGGAGTGTGGGAAACCATACCACGTCCTGCCAACGAAAAGGTGATCGGCACAAGGTGGGTGGATGTCAACAAGGGAGACAGTGCCCGGCTTAAGCTGAGATCCCGGTTAGTCGCTCAAGAACTCAAACGTGCTCGAGGACCACAACAGCCAGAAGATCAGTCTACATGGAGCGACTTCTTCGCTGCCATGCCACCGCTGAGTTCGCTGCGGGCGCTATTCACTCTAGCGTCGACACGCCAAGTACCCAACGCTCGGGGAAAGTTGTCACCCGTAGGATCCGGTGGAGAAGTCTGCCTTATGTTTCTGGATGTGAAGAAGGCACATTTTTGGAGCCCTGTGCGCCGAAGATTGCTGGTTGAACTTCTGCCAGAAGCTGGAGAAGGGCGAGACAAGGTCGGACTCTTGAAACGTTCCTTATATGGAACACGAGATGCACCCTCCAATTGGGAGAAAGCCATCAAGGATGCTCTAGAGGGTTTGAGCTTCAGGCAAGGCCGAAGCAATCCCTGCCTTTACTTCCACGAAGAAAGATCCTTGCGACTAAATGTCCATGGCGATGACTTCACTGTGGTTGGGAGTTACGAAGAGCTCAAGTGGCTAGAAGCTGAGCTGGGCAAGGTTTGGACAGTAGAAACAAGAGGCATCCTGGCAAGACCCGGTTCGGAGCTGCCAGGCGTGATTCATCAGATATCTGTCTTGAACCGCCTAGTGACGTGGACCCATGAGGGAATCGAGATGGAAGCCGACCCTCGGCATGTGGACTTGGTTCTGGAACAGTTAGGTCTGGAGAAAAGCCTCTCTGTGACCACTCCACTGGTCAAAACCAAAGAAGAGGACATGGACAAGACACCACTTGGAACTGCTGAAGCAGCTCTGTACCGTTCCATAGCTATGCGAATTGGTTACCTGTCTATGGACAGACCCGACCTGCTGAGAACCGTTCGCGAGTTAGCAAAGGGACTGAAGGAACCCCAACAACACCACTGGGGTCTCCTGAAGAGAGCTGCGAGGTACCTCCGAGGCGCTCCTAGATTGGTGCAACTGATTCCATATCAGGAGCACTTCACCAGCATCAATGCATGGTCAGACAGCGATCACGCTGGATGCATAAAGTCTAGAAAAAGCACGACTGGAACAGTGATCCAGCTCGGAGAGTCAACGGTGAAGGCAGCAGCCAAGGGGCAAGCTGTGATAGCTTTGTCCACAGGAGAAGCAGAGTACTATGGCTTGATCTCAACTGCATCTACCGCCTTGGGCGAGCAAGCGATGATGGCAGATTGGGGCATCGGAAAAGTCAAACACATTGACACCTGCTATCTATGGGTCCAGGAAATAGTGGACCAAGGGAGAATCCGTCTGAAGAAGGTCAGTACGCAAGACATGCTTGCGGATCTCATGACGAAGCCACTGGACGGCCAAACTGCGTCTAGGCTACTTGGTCGAATGGGCTACAACGTAAGGTCCGGAAAGCACGAGCTGGCCTTGGGAAAGGCGTGAAGACTACCCCAAAGGCTCGCAGGGAAAGCAAAGCGTGATCCCTACTCGGGAGGCGTGACTGGATTTGGGGTATAGTTTGGGTCTAAGGTCTCATGTACAGTTGTTTCACACCGACGTTACTTTTGGCTCAAGTGTGCGGTTGCTAAAATAGCGTTTCACATATACATATACATATATGTATGTAGATGTATATGTATATGTCCATATATGTACGCATCGGAAGCAGTCTAGAATCCACGCTTGCGGAGGCCACCTCCGCCCGCTAGCGCATCGGCAACAGCGCAACCAGTGGTCGATGCAGCGCAGAAGGATGGCCCTGAGGCTGGGGGGCCTTGCTCAGAAGGCTTAGATCAACAGTGGCCTTGACCACTCCGGTTGTGGAATGTTGGTGTCTTGCCTGCTCGAGTGCATGCGTTCATATGTGCGCGACAAGTCGGCGGAGTTCATGCTATGGCCTCAGCCTCGCGAATGTTCCACGACCCTCTCGCCCGGAAAAGGCGTGATGGACGTAAGGTATTGTCGGGCTGCCTTGGGGAGGTACCATCCATGTACCCCTTCAACGGAGGAAGCGACAGTTTTGTCGCTGTCTGCTGGTCATATACTGTAATCCAGTTGAGTTGGTGTGTCTTCGTCTTTCTCACAGATCTGGGCCGCGTTCGCACCTTTGGCGTCGAGATGGAAAACGCGTTTTTGCAGCCAGTGGCCTGCAAAACAAGTTGTCCGTCATTTGCTGGACATCCTTTGCCTTCTGCTCCTGTCATGCAGCGCAGAGTGCCGCCTTCATCTTTTTTGTGTGGGGGGGTGCTCCTGGATGCGACAGAGCATGACTTGTCCAGACTGTTCCAAAAAATTAAATATCTCATGCTAGAAGACAACAAGACAGCAAGGAAGCTCCCTTCCCTCAGCCCGTACGCCCTTTGAAGCAGACCAAAATGTACAAACGAGATTTCTCGCTGAAACCACCATTTGTCCGGCCTGCCCCTTGTGTCATCAGATCGCAGGCCAGTGTGCGCGCTTCATCCAGCTCAATGACCATCAAGGCCGTGGGTTGGGGGCACAGCAGTCATGGCGACTGACTCGAGGATGCTAGAGTAGGTGCTTTAAGAATCCGTATCTGAAGCGAGCGATGAAACCTCGCACACGGCTGCTTCAATGGCCACAGACTCACTGCTTGCGTCTCAGCTTTCTTTTGGGTCTTTGAGTGCCCGATAGTGCATGGTTCGGGGTGATGAGATGTGTTGGGGCGATGTGTTGCAAGTCGTGCATGTTGCCCTGGCGTGGTTTTGTCACCACTTCAGTTTTTCTGAAGCTCTTGACCTCTGGACAGTCATGTCAGCTGATGTGCCAAGCATTCCGTAGGTCCTGCGGCTCTTGGTCGCACATGATCCCCTGGTCACCCCACAGCTGTTTGGAGGGCCACAGGATGACGAGCTTTCTGTCGTGCTCGTTCTCTTTGTCATATCTCCGATGCCATATGGCTCAATGTAGAACTTTTTGGTGGAGGGTGACTAATCCCTTCCGGAGTTTCGCATGCGGTAGGGCCTTTTCCCGAAGCTCATAAGTCCGCAAGCAGCACAGGAGCAGTTATTCTTCGGCCCGTGCCGGTGCGACATCCTGACATTTTAAGCCTGCTAAGTGGGCGGGATTCAGTCCTGCACTCACTTACTGGAAGGCGCACATCCCATCGGTGCTTGTGTGTGGGTGTGGGTATCTCCGGAGCGTGTGTGTGCGGGTAGGTTGTCCGAATGCGTTGCTGCGCTCGAGCTTCCCTTAAGTTTGATGTCCAAATGGCTCATGTGAGCCCCAAAATGATGTGCACTGGTTTGCAGGTTTGTGCGTATCAGGGTGCGGCAGGGGTGAGTGTAGATGTGATCCGGCTAGATGTGGACTGATCCCGAAAGCTCGGTGCAGAGAAGCCTTGCAAACGGGCTCCTGAATGTGTCTCCCATTGCGAAGGTATGGTCGAGAATGGCATAGCAGACGCTGCTGCACGGCATGGTGCGCCCAGCGAAAACAGGCATCCAGAACATACTGGGGGCCGCATGTGCTACATCCTGCTACATCCTGCTACAAGGAACTAGGCGCATCCTTTCCCTGGGCTCAGGCACCCTCTTGGTCTGGAGGGGGAGCAGGACTCTGTTTGCATCTCTCAGACATACGCGCACATGTCTTCAGTGGGTGTCCTCCGGTGTCTTCACGGTTGTTGGAAGCGTGTTCAGGACACTAGAGGCAAGCCACAAAATAGTGGCAACCTGAGGCTTTCTGTTGACGGTTTCTGAGCCAACCCGCTTGCAGTCTGAGCGGCGAAGCCATGCGAAGCCGCTTTCAGGTCCCGGCTTGCACCGGCAGCTCAGAAAGACCAAGCTTTGCATATTCTACAAGCAGGCCACATGGAGACTCAAAAGGGAATGTAAGGCTCAGACTCCCTGTGTGGAACTTGCATGGAACTTGCCCTGCAATGCCCTTGCGCTTCGATGCAGGGAGCATGCCAGTTCGGTGAGCACTGTGCACGACGCCCAGCATCGATTGCTTGAAGTCACAGACCTGTGACGTCCATGATGGTTGCATGCGCAGCATCCCACGTGGGACGCGAAACGCTTAGCGCATTCCGTTGGATGGGGCATCGAACCATGGTGTAAACGACCGAAACCCTAAACCCTAAACCCTATTTGAGCAGCTGTCGCCCTGTGAGGCCTTCGCTCACAGCAGCGAGGAGTTGCAGGGAGTTGCTCTGCAGCAGCCTGCAAGGGCTGTAAAGTGTGGTAAGCTTCGGGGCAGATCCGTGCCTTTAAATTGTTAGGGTATAGGGTTTAGGGGTTAGGGTTTAGGGTGTGACCCCCAAGCCCCGGAAGCTGCTTGTCTCTCGGGGGGGCTGTCGGGCTAGATCGAAACGGGCTAAACCCTAAACCCTAAACCCTAAACCCTAAACCCTAAACCCTAAACCCTAAACCCTAAACCCTAAACCCTAAACCCTAAACCCTAAACCCTAAACCGCATTTCTGGAAAGGATTTCGTCGGAAATCTGTTCGCAAACATGCTGCCGGAACTGAAAGCATGTCGGAATAGTTGAGAACAGCTGAGATTTGTTTCAGACCACCTCTTCGCCAAAGCCGCCCAAGCCCTGGTGAAGCGATGCCCAGGCTCCCGACCTCCGAAACACCAAGCTCTGCAAGCAAAGGAGCCACTGCCAGGCACTGGTTTTCTTGCCTGCGCTGTGGAGATCTTGACATTAAGTCCTGAACCCTAAACCTCAAACCCTGTAAACCTTCAACCCTAAACCCTAAACACCGCAAGTGACGGCTCTCACTGATCTGGAGGACAGCCGTTGTCCGTATGCGCACTCCGAAGAGGAGCTCCGTTCCACAGGCCTCTTCTACAAGAAGTCGCAACTGGGCCTTACTTGGATACCCATGCATATATATATATATATATATATATCTATATATTTTCATATAAGGTTCGACTTTACAAATACATAGTACAACATTCTATGTTCATATATAAAGTGTCTATATATATAGACACATATATATATATATATCGTGTTATATCTTCATAGCGTTTGCTTTACTTTCAGGTTACAGACCTCGGAAGTTGGGGATTGTCGAGGAGTATGCGGAAACCCCTAAACCTTGCCTAAGCCTAAAGCCCCAAGCCCCAAGCCCCAAGCCCCAAGCCCCAAACCCCAAACCCTAACCCTAAACCCTAAACCCTACACCCTAAACCCCGAAACCCTAAGCCATATGCACTTAGGATTCCGGGCTTCGGGGGATGTTCCCTGCTGTGCGCGGCTGAGGCTTTGTATCTGGCACCAGAAGGCTTGGCAAGACGGAAGGGACCTCTGAGACTTCTTGGCATTCACAATATGGTTTAGGGTTTTGGGTTTCTAGGGTTTAGGGTTTAGGGTTTACAGTTTACAGGGTTTAGGGCTTAGGGTGAGAACACCGATTTTTCAATCTATTTGCGTCATTAGTTTCATCTTGTACGCGCCGCATTGCCAACATGTGAGAGTAGAAGAACAGCATGTTGCCATGTAGTGTAGTTCCCGCGAATTTCTATAGAGAGAGCACAGAGGAATGTCTGTAATGCCCTTGAGCCACCGAAAAGTGAATGTTAGAATAGGTTTACAAGGAGATTCAGTAGCACTTTCGCTTTTCTTCTAGTTCTTCTTTCCCCCTTGAAACGCAAGTGATTGATATTGTTGTTTTTTTCCCACCTTCGGTGTGGGGTTGTTAGATTTGAAACTCAACTCTTCTCCTCGTCCGGAACTCTTCTCCTCGCCCGGTCTACTCCTAGAGACTCCCTGGAGTGCCCAACCCCAGAGACTCCCTGGAGCGCCTAAACTGAAGAGACTCCCTGAGTGAGTGCCAGAGACTCGGGAGTGCCCAACCCCAGAGTCTCCCTGGAGCCCAACCCCAGAGTCTCCGGAGTGCCCAACTGCAGCGTCTCCCTGCAGTGCCCAACCCCAAGTCTCCCTGGAGTGCCCAACCCCAGAGACTCCCTGCCGTGCCCCACCCAGAGACTCCTGGATTCCCTTTTTTTCTTTTTTTCTAGTGTGAGTGCCCAACCCCCCAGACTCCCTCAAATGCCCGGCCGCAACCCAAATCCCCAAGGTGGGGATGTTCGAAGTAAAATAATTAGGGGACTCTTGGCTCCATAGTTTGGACAAGATACTGGGAGTCAATCCGTCACACCTTTGGCCTGTCGAGGTACTTCCCGCGGTAATCTCGTCATCTTTGCTTGGGAAGCGTGGTGCAATTTTCTTTTTTCAGTCACAACGTTTCTGTCTGGATGGTTATATGGTCTTTGGATATTGAAGGATGTTGGACTTGTTTTAGTAGCGCTCAACAGAACAAGCGGCTCGATTTGCTGGTCTTTCAATGGAATCTTTTGTAAGCATGTGAAAGCATCAAGAAAAACCCAGTATTGCCTCCCCCTTCCCCCCCCCTTTCCGCCCCCTCCCCCCTCCCCCCCCACCCCCCCTCCCCCCCCCCCCCCCTCCCCCCCCCCCCTCCCCCCCCTCCCCCCCCTCCCCCCCCTCCCCCCCCTCCCCCCCCCCCCTCCCCCCCCCCTCCCTCTCCTCCCCCCTCCCCCCCCTCCCCCCCCCCCCCCCTCCCCCCCCCCCCCCTCCCCCCCCTCCCCCCCACCCTCCCCCCCCCCCCCCCTCCCCCCCCCTCCCCGCCCTCCCCCCCCGGCCTTGAAGCTGAAAGCCGAAGCCGAAAATATTTCGTCCAGCCCACCCAATTTGTGACAGTACTTGCTGAATATTGAGAAAATAAAAAGTTACAATGCGATGTTATAATTTGGTTTCAAAAAGAAATTTGCAGACTTGGCTTTGTCTCTTATGTTTTGCTTAATGTCCTTATTGCTTTATTTGATGATGCAAAATCATCTACTATCTTAATGCTAAGACAATTTTCTCTTTTTAATGACGCGTGACATTTTTGAAAGAACTAAACCTCATTCCCGTAGGTCATGTTGATCATGGAAAAACGACATTAGCTACCGCTATGTCCGAGGTTTGAAGTGGTACGCGGTAGGGGAACTCAAACTTCAAGCATGCACTGTGCAAAGAAGTTCGACAATGCTACTCATGCCTTGCAGGGAAAGTGCCGGAATGGAAAGGCATGTCGTTTCGCCCACGGCTCCTCAGAGCAGAGGCAGGAACACGGCGTCGGTACGACGTTCAGGATGTTGGAGGAGGATGAAAGTTGGGTTGAGAGTGGGTCGAGATGTTGCAGCTGTATGCTGAAAGAGGATTCAGCTTACCATATGCATATGTGAAAAGAGTAACCGTGAGTAACCGCGCCGGCTTTGACCTGGTCGCAACCTGGAAACGCTGTCCATCTAGGAAAGCCAGGCCCGAGATGTGAACCCGAGCTTTTCCTCAGTCCCTTGGTGGCAGGGCCCACAATCACTTGCGGAGCAAGAGGTGGACTGTGCCTTCTTCCAGCGAAGGTACCAGTGCTTCCGGTTCATTTTTGCAGGCTTCTGTGGTGTTTTTGGGGTGGGGGGGGTGGGCGGGCGGGTGCTCGGAGCATGGTGCTTTGGGTGCTGAACCCTGACCTCATGATCTCTCCCAGTCAGTTGCTTTTCAGCACCCGTGAGGAACGGGCACTGCGCACCTGTGGGCCCGGCACATTATGTTCTCGTACTGTGCTGTTGCATGATGTGTCTAGAGGGTGTGGATGTAGGGCAGGCAGGCTCACATTCTCTACTCAGATCACATGGAGGGATGCATGAACCTCACAACCAAGCCGGAGAGCATGTGTTGGATGCTAGGCGTGTTCCTGCTTGGACGATCTGCTCTTGCCAGGAGTTCCTCCAGCAGCTCTTCACAGGCATCTCTGGAGGGAACCTCAAGCCAACCCCAAGCCAGACTGAATATGGTTTTTGGCAGCTTTGCTTCGGGCCTGTGGCTTGCATTCAACAGCAGCACAAGGGAAGTCCTCGCAGCCTACACCTCAAACCTCAAACCCGAAGAGCCATGTGCATCCTCAGCTCTGAACAAGCCACCCTCAAAACCGCGCAAAACTCGGAGTGTTGGAGGCTCCCCCACGAAGCAATGGTCCAGGGCCCAGAGAGTCGAGAGGGGTCGTCACAGCGTAATCGATATGTGGTTCAGGGTTTCGTCCACAAGGGGCAGTGTCGTCGTGGCGCATGGCCAGATACGGCCAGTGTTTCACCCCCAAGCCCACCCTAAACCCTAAACCCTAAACCCTAAACCCTAAACCCTAAGCCCTAAGCCCTAAGCCCTAAACCCTAAACCCTAAGCCCTAAACCCCAAACCCATGGTTGAGGCTTGGCTCCCTTCATTCTGGTTCAGGCTCCGTTTCGGATGGTGAAGGGGTCTCAGCCTGTTGCCTCGAGCCCTAAGGCCCTTAAGGCAAAGTGGCAACACCACCACTTCAAGAGAAGCCCACAAACCAACAACCTATTCCCTGAGGCTTCGAAGGTGGCCGCGGGAACTTGAGCAAGGCTGGGTAAATTGCGGCGATTCGATTTTGGGGCTTGGGGGCAAGGGGGGGGGGGGGGGGTGGTTTAGGATTGAGGGAAGTTTCGTGGTTGAGGATGCTTAGGATCTGCATGGGGTGTGGAGCTCGTTACCAGGTCATGCTCTTCTAAAATGTAGCAGCACCTGCGTAAGCCCGTGTGCATGAACGACCCAATGCATGTTTGGACGCATCCTTGAACATTCCAACCGCCTAAGCACTGACAGAAAATTCCCCTCTGAAATCCCAAGGCCTGAATATATGACGCCGACTTCGAGATACACCACACAAGTCTTGAGCAAGGGAGTGGCAGAAACCCAAGCAACCCAATGTATCCCATAAACCAAGCGAGGCGCCTGAGGATAGCACAGACTTTCATCCCTACGCCGCTCAGTCTCCGGCTTAGGAGACTGCGCTGCTTTTGGGAGTTCTTGTGGCTGCCTGCACCATGCCGGGAGTGTGATTGTCATGTCAGAAGAGCTGGTCCATCCGGTTCGTGGCGTGTCCTCTGGGAAGAAGCCTGTGCGAACGATCGGTCAGTCCTGTTAGGTTGGCGGTGCAATGCTTGCATGTCATGGACCTGAGTATCATTTCTCTGTTCAAACTCTTGAAGCTTGCACGGTGGCTGTTGTCGCGGTCGTTGTCGTGGTCGTTGTCGTGGTCGCTGTCGTTGCCGTGGTCGTTGCCGTGGTCGTGTGCCGCGGTCGTCGTCGCTCGTGCTGTCGTGGTGGTTCTGTGCAAGCTGTGCGAGCTCACAACTCACGCCTGGGATGAAGTTTAAATGCATGATAGGTCAGTCTGACTAGGCTGACGATACAATGCTTGCAGTTCAGAGGTGTCTTGAGTTGCATCTTGCGAGACACTTCGAGGCGAGTTTATTGTCGCCAGTGGTGTTGTGATTGGCATTGGCACGGTGCGTGGTGCAAGGGCTGCAAGGGTGTGTGCAAGCTCCATCGAGTTTGAGTGCCCGCCAGGCGCATGACGGATGCCTGGGATGAAGTCAAAAACGCATGATAGGTCAGTCTGACTAGGCTGACGATACAATGCTTGCAGTTCAGAGGTGTCTGTATGTTGCATCGACGTCGTCGTCTTTGTTGTAGTTGTGGCTGTTCACTGTCGCTGTGGATATGTGGTCCTCAAATGGGTGCCCTTTACGGGAAGAGGAGGCCTGATGTCTCCCTGAGGCATGGCACGGATTCCGCCCGTCGCTATGCGTCCTGAATGGAGCGGACTGCTCCTTTTGAGACAAGTGTCCGTGAGGCCTTCAGGCTTTTCGGTCACTGAGGGTGGTGCTTGCTTCGGCACGCGTTAAGACTCCCGATGAATGCAGCTTGCAAGGAGCACAGCCTGCTCGCTCGGCTCGGCGTTCAACTAGAACGAGAACTGCATCTAGTCGTACGGCCTAGCAGGGGTGTATGCCTACTGGACATGGTGAAGCGCAGTTAGGATGGCGGAGTCAGACAGGTTACACGAGTGCATTGTGAGTTCGCTTTGCGGTAGGACGGCGCGTTTAGTGCTTTCTGTGAGCTGGCTGAGCTGTCTTAGTCTAGGTTTTGGTTGTCTCGTTGGCAGTCTTTGCTTCTGCCGTCGCCAGCGCAACGCCGGCGGCTGTTCAACAACAATAGCACGCCACGGTCATCAGTTAACTCCAGGTGTGAGTTGACCGCTTTGTTCCGAAATGGGGGTAAGTGCCGCAGCTGCACGCGATGTGGATCGACCACAGCACGCTGAGTGAGTGAGTGTGAGTGAATGGATGAATGAAATAAAAGAAAAGAAATGAAATGGAATGGAATGGAATGGAGTGGAATGCAATGGAATGGAATGGAAGGGAAAGGAATGAAAACAAAATGAAATGAAATGAAATGCAAAGCAAACGAAATGAAATGAAATAAAATGACATGAAATGACATGAAATGAAATGGACATGAAATGACATGAATTCAATTGAAATGAATGAGTGAATGAGTGAATCAGTGCATGAGTGAATGCTGCCACCGCCACGGGCACCTGCATCAGCACCACCACCAAAGCAACCACTCTTTTGCACTAGCAGCGACAGCAGCAGCGACAGCAACAGCAACACACAACTCATTCACCCACTCATTCACTCATTCACTCATTAACTCATTCACACATTCACTCATTCACTCATTCGCTCATTCACTCATTCACTCATTCACTCATTCACTCATTCACTCATTCACTCACTCACTCATTCACTCACTCACTCTTTCACTCAGTCACTCAGTCACTCATTCACTCATTCCCTCATTCACTCATTCACTCATTCACTCATTCACTCATTCACTCATTCACTCATTCACTCATTCACTCATTCACTCATTCACTCATTCACTCATTCACTCATTCACTAATTCACGTGGTGCTGGTGCTGGGGCTGTTGCTGCTGGCGCCTGCTGGTACCATATGTGGCGCATGATTGGGCCAGTTCCGTTGTGCTCAATGTCCTTCCAGCCGTTGTTCATCCGACGCCCGGGAAGAGGTCCAAATGCATGATAGGTCAGTCTGACCACAATGACGAAGCATTTTTGCATTTCAGAGGCGTGCTTGCTTGGGGGTTTGGAGATGCGTGAGCTTGTGGAGATGGGTATGACAAATTGGATGGCCGCGTGCAGACCACGCCCATGAATGGAGTTTGATACGGCGTTCGATTGTGTTGTAGGGCCATGGAGATGCTGCAAAAGGTTGAGAGGAAGAGCCTTTGGCTGGGTCGTGTGTAATACGACCCATCCTCCGCATCCACAACAGCATCCCGGATACCTGAACAAACCCGAAAAATCAACCCAATCCGATGTGTTCCGAACGCCCAGGTGGGCCGTAGCTCCAGAGAGGCCGCAGGCCAGGTCGGTGCCAGAGTCCTTTCAAAGCCTTGGGGGGCAGGCTTTGGGAAGTCAGGGCTTCGACTTGCCAGGTGTCTTCTACGTGTAGCTTAGGCCCTTCCAGGCTTGTCAGCAGCGACTGGAATCCTAAGAGGGAGGCTTCGTGGAGTTGTGGAGCTAAGTTTGAGACCCTGGAAGGCTTTTGGAAGCTTTCGTTTGTTGAAGCTAGTTACGTCCATTGGCCCAAGGGATGTCCATTTGCCTACTGCAGGGGTCACGCCGTTGGTGGCAGACACTTACCCACCCAGTCTTGCGCATGCACTGGAAACATGTACCTAGTCAGGCGGACACCCTGTCATGAACACTGGAACCAAGGTGTTTAGATTTTGGCGGGCTAAGGGCCTTAGGGGGCTTCATGCGCGCCGGGCCTGAAAAGCTGCAGGCGACCTGGGTGCAGCTCTGGCCTTGGCAGGGCTGTGGAGATTGAGACCCCACACCTTCCCACACCCAACAGCTGCTTTCTCCTCCTTTCCGCGGCGTTTCTACGCATCATCGAGATCATGTAGCCTTCATTACAGCTTATCGTTCCTATTGTGGTGGAAAGTCGAACAAGGTCTGCAAGGGTTTTTTCGTTGGTAAAAAGCGCAAAGCAAATGGAAAGCTCTTGTGCCACCCATGTGCCAACCCCGCACAAGCAAAATGCAAACCTGTCCCAGGCCCTACACACACACAAACCTCTATTTTCCCTGCTTGGACGGACTTGCGACGTGTATCCTTGAACAGGCTGGAAAGCAGAATGCTGTGAAGAAACCTTGTCGTGTAGAGCACGTATTGTCAAAGCTGATCGCGCACATCGAAAGGAGAATATGTTGATGAAGGCGTTGCGTCATGCATGCAGGTTTCTTTCATGAGTGCAGCAGGCCAGCTGGTTTTCTAAGTAGGGAAGACAAGGATCTCCTACCGAGCCCTCTTGGGTCATAGGCCGAGAGCATCAATCTTACGCTGAGACTGTTAAGACTAAGGCAGTTGTGTCAGAGCGCGTCGCTGACAGCTGGTGAGGCCATTTCGATTCCATATGCACCTCCAATAAACCCCGCTGAAACTGGAACCGATCTTTTCGGGGTTTCGGAAAGGGCTTCAAGTTCTGCAGCCGGAGGAAATCGGGTTTAGGAGTTTAGGGTTTGGGCAGTTGAGGGTTTATGTTTGAAGGCAGGGACATGTGCACAGAAATCATGGAATCGTGGGATGGGCACCGGCTGCTGTGAATGTGGGACGTCATCCCCTCTGCCACAGCACTCCTCTTCCTAAACCCTAAACCCTAAACCCGAAACCCTAAACCCTAAACCCTAAACCCTGAATCCAGTTCTATTTTGGAATATGATGCGCGCATGAAGATCTGATGGGTTCCAAGCGGCTTGGGGACGCCAGGCGGGCACCGTGTCATGTGGGCTTTGGCAGATCCTTTTTCCAGGCCATGAAATACCATATTTGGGGCATGCAAGGTGTGGTTTAGGGTTTAGGGTTTAGGGCTGTTTCTGGGATATGTATCCAATCCCCACTTGCAAGCCCGACTCGGAATCCTTGATGAACAGTGGACAGCAAGAAGCACCTCCATGCTGGCCGTGAACCGGAGCTTCATGCGGACCTCACGCGTCGGCAGCCAGGTCCAGCAGCAGCAGCTGCACATGCAGTCCCAGACCCAGTGGGAGCGAACGCTTTTGTAACAACTTGCTGCGTGGATGCTGCTGAAACCTTGCTTTTGCTGAATCAAGGCTTGCGTGAATCTGGTTTCATCAGGGGTCACATGTCGCAGCAGCAGGAACAGTGGCTTCAGGTGGTAGCTGTTGGTGTAATATTGCAATGTCGCACTTTCAGAGCCTTGGTAGAAGCGCTGGAATTGCACCTTCCCCATGCTGCGGTTGGACGTATATCTTCTCCTTCTCGGTCTTGCTTATCGTTTCTCCAATATACGACTTCCACTTTGCCCCGAGCACATCCGATCCGCCAAAGCATTCTCATTCCAGGGAAGTTCGCGTCGATACAATACGCACGCATGCGGGATATCACAAGCCTGAAAAGGTTAACACCCAAGTGCGTGCCAACGCTTGTTGCCTCAGAGAGTCAGAGACAGAAGCAGCACCTGCTCTATGAGGGAGTGGGTGTGAATGTCGCGAAGGCGCCAACTCAAGATTTTTCCTGACGGTTTGTCCTTGTAGCATCTGGTAGCATCTTGTTGTTTGGCTCTGACCACTGTTCGACTTTTCCGGGCCTTCCTCAGATACAACTAGAGTTTGCCCACTCCCTCGTGAACCAAAGGAAGCCTCGAAATGCCCATCAAAATCTCTGGTATGAGGCTGCAGCGGTTGCAGAACCTGCAAACGGCGATGGAGTCCTGCTTGTCAACAGCATGCCCGGCGCCAAATCTGCAGAGACCGGGAAATTGACCCAAACCCCCCCCATATAAAACAGAGATTTAGGTTATCATGACACATGGAACTTTACGATGATAATCAATTATCAGAATGGATTTCAAAAATATAATCCTTTCAAAACCCTCTCAACTCCGAGCCTGCTCAGGTCCGATGCCACATGCAGTTTCGGGGGAATCCAACCTCCAGGCTCTTTGCTGAAAGTTTGAGATTTGGGCACTTACAGCGCTTGCGGTGGAGCTGAAGCAGTCGCCGAAAACCTTGAAGCCCGCTTGGTCTCCTTCCCCTCCACCCCGAAACCCCCCTGCAACACAATCTCGAAGACAAAACCCCGAAAAGCCCAAGCTCGAGCGCAAAAAAGCCCAAGCTCGAGCAGATCACCAAACGGCCCCAGAAAACTCAACACCTGAGGCCGACCTTGCATCGTTGACGAGAAGTGTGGAAGTGCTGTCTCAGCAACTGGATCACATAGCGGACCAGCTGCATCTGCCTTCCCGGCACGCTTGAAACTAGCCAATACCATGTGCTTCCCTAAGTCTGGAACGACTGTATCACAAAGTTCTGTGACCCTGATAGCGTTCTTTCCGTGAGAGGAGGCTCCTTGCCCGATTTTTGGAAAACTGGCCGTTGATGTTTATGATCACAAGCCCCAAACCACGATGCCTACCAAGGCTCCCCATCCTCTAAGCCAGGAGACTCACGCCCAACCCTCTTTGCTAGCATGTCCGAAGTCAGGAAGCTAGAGCATCAGAAATTCCAGGTACAGAGACACGATCAGCCCCCCAGTAGGCTTATGTTGCGCCACTACGATCCTGAAAGAAAGGAGAGACTTAGGGAATCGCGGCTCCGGAGAGCTATCGTGAGATCCAGGCTAGGGCGGCTTCCACTACCGCCATCTTTCTGGCAACAGGGTTCATCATAGTGCTCAACATCCCTGACCCCAAGCATCTTGCCAAGGCAGAACTGACCATGTGTTTAGGTTGAACGCGTTACAAGCTGAGAAACCCCCTGTTTCCTGGCTGTCGGAGGAAGCTTCGAGGAACTTGCCGTTTTACTAGCAAACCCTGGAGCCGAAGTCGTGACCTCAGGCGCGCAAGGAATCAGCTCCCTGCGATCCCTGCCGCTCCTGCGAATGAAGCACTGCTGCAACAGGCGGCGTGTGGGGTTTCGGGCCAAAAAACCCTAAGCCATGCCATAAACCACCGCTAGAGTTTAGCACTTCACGGCCTGTCTTGGGTTTAGGGTACCGATATGTTGCCGGGGTCCGGTGCTTTTTTTTCTCCTAGGCCTGGCACTCCCTTTTCCCTTTTCTTAGGTCTGGCTGGTCCCGCTTTCCTCTGGTCCCGTGCTCCTCTGGTCCCGTGGTCCTCTGGTCGATGTGAGCATTGTGTTGGCAAATGGGGGGGGGGCTGTGCCCCCCCTCCCCAACCCCCCCCGCTTCTTTAAGGGCAGGCTTGCTTGAAAGCATACGAATCTCTTCCAAACACAGGGCGAGCATTGTGTTTGCCAATGGGGGGACCGCGCCCCCCCCCCCCCATCGCTTTGTTTTAAGCCGGGCAAGGTTGCTTCAGAGCATGCGATTCCCTTCCAATTTGCTGTATATGAAGCATATAGGCTATTACAGAATTAAAAGACTAGGATTTGACGCACTGTCAAGCAGGCGAACGTACATAAATATCATGATGTACAGGTTTTCTTGCTGTTTTTGCAATGATTCAGGAGCTCGCAACGCAGACAACACTGCAAATTGGAGCATTTAAAGCCCGTCAACCGCCGAGGTGTCGAGCCAGGACATAGGACAAAGGAAGAAGGAGAACCAGACCCAAGAAACAAAAACACGCCCGCCTGTGTTGCTGGGACTTTCGTTTCAACTGCCAGCCTGATATGTGCGTGGGAAGCCGCTGCTGTGTGCGTTTGCAGCAACATGTTCTAGGGGCCACCACTGCTTTGGGCAAGACTCCCAACCAATAGATTTCCCGCAAGTCCTGGGAGGTGTTGCAAGGGCTCCAGCAGCAGCTGCAGATGTTGCAGCAGCAACAGCTTCTCAGCTTTGACGTGGGACGCGACCTGCCAAGATGTGTGCGCACGGGCAAGCTTTGACAGATGTGTTTAGGCAATCAGGTGACGCTTGCCAGAATCCCGCTTGGTCCACTTGCGATTCAGGCTCCTCGCGCAGCTACTGCAGCAGCAACAACAGCAGCAGCAGCAGCAACCGCAGCAGCCCATGCAGCTGCAGACACCTGGCTTAAATTAGGTAGTCAGCGGTCAGATCTTCCATGGGTTCAGGCAAGCGGCCTAGGGTTGAGAGATGAAGGATTTCAGATTATTATTGCTTGGCATTTTGTAGCTGAAGCATGTTTCCTCTCACAAAGGACCATGATCTTCAAACCCCAAATTCTATCGTCCCTCGAATCATTCAGGAGCCGCCCTTGGTTCCCTTTTATTTTCCCCTTTGCAGGCCGTGAGTTTCCAGTGCATCTGCAAAGGAGCATTAGTTCCAGCTTCCGAGTTGTGGCAAGCGATGGGCCACCCACACCCTAAACCCTAAACCCTAAACCCTAAACCCTAAACCCAAAACCCTAAGCCCAAAACCCTGAACCCTAAACCTTAAACCCTATGCCCCTGTAAGTTCCACGGCTTTTTTCTGCAGGAACCCGCAGGAGCAGCCGGTCCAGCCGCCTGCAACAAGCTTGCTCAGCTTCCAGGACTCCCGGGTTTAGGGGTTTAGGGTTTCAGGGTTGAGGGTTTAGGGTTCAGCTTCCAGGACTCCGGGTCATTGGGGGTGGGGTCAGTAGCTGTGCAATTGCTGCGGCTGTGGGCTAAGAGTTTTGCTGTGCAGCCCTCCCTCCCCCGCCCCCCGCCCAAAAAAAAAGCCGAACCTTCAGAAGGCTACAAATGGCCCTAACATTTTACAAGTTTCCCTTGAAGCCCCAGTGCGTGGCCAGGCTGGCAATTCCATGGGCCAGATGCCAGGGTGACCCACTCGTCTAAGGGTTCAGGGATGTTCAGGGATTCGGGTTTGGGGTCAAAGAAGTTGTAGAAGTTGAAGCAACCTTCAAAGGTGGTGTTTGGTTCAAACTCCTGTCTCTTTCAGATTTCTTCGAGAGAGATAAAGAGAGATAAAGACAGATAAAGAGAGATAAGAGAGATGAAGAGAGATAAAGAGAGATAAAGAGAGATGAAGAGAGCTAAAGAGAGATAAAGAGAGATAAAGAGAGATAAAGAGAGATAAAGAGAGATAAAGAGAGATAAAGAGAGATAAAGAGAGATAAAGAGAGATAAAGAGAGACAAACAGAGACGGAGACAGAGACAGAAATGAGTTAAGAACAGGTGGCAGACTCAACAATGACATAACGATGTAAATGCACATGCGGTGCCTGGGTCAGTTCAACCTGAACGTAGGAACGTGTCGTGTAAGCACTGGTCGGGGAACCTCAAAAGCACCCACCACTAGGAAGTCGACTGGGCTTTTGGCCAGTGACGAAGAATCCTGCCATCAAAAAGTTCGCTTTCTCTGGGGTGGGGGGTGAGGGCCAGGGGGTGGGGGGGTGGGGGGGTACAAAAGCCCTCAGGTACGTGACAAGCGCCCGGGCTCCAAGCATTGACGATCGCGTGCAAGCGCTGCATGCGCTGCTAGGTGGCAGTCAGATTCCCCAGCCGCAGGCAAGACCTTCTGAGGCCTCTTGGTCTTCTTGCTCGCATATATCCGACACACCCAACTCATAATTCATCAAGGCTGATGCCTAATCAAGTTGCTTGTCACGTGAATGGCGCAAAGTTCGGGACTCATGTTCATGGGGTTAGCCACGACGCAGGCAATCCATCGCAAGAGCCATGCTGATTTCAAGCCAGGAGTCCCATGCATTTGCAGCTTGCGCATGCTTGCGCCATTTAGTCAAAGGTTACTACAGCGAGAGTTTCTCCAGTGAGCCCCTGGTGGGCTCGGTCACAGGCCGCGGCATGCCTTGGTCTGTTGGGAGGCTCTTCTAGATATTTGTAAATGTCTTTTGATATTCTTAGACATCTTTACAGTTTGCAGTTTCGACAGGGGTGCTACTCTGAGTAAGGTTGGATGGCACGGTCAGGTCGAAGTTCTGTAGGATCAGAGGCAAAGAATCGCAAAGAAGTCATCCCCAAGAGCCAGCGCAGCAGCCGGCACAGCCCCAAGCTCCAAGCCCCCAAGCCCCAAGCCTTCGGGTCTTCCCGTCACTCAAGCTGCACTTCGTGGGACACGCAGTATCCAGGCGAGGATGTCGAGACTTAGAATATGAAGGCGCCCCCTAATGCAAGTTCTAGGATGGCGTCTTGCTACCTGTCCTTCTTACTGCAGAACTGTGGTGAACCACCTGTTCTGGCGTACAGATGCAACATGCCACTATGGTGGGCATCTTGAAAACTCAGCTGCAGCCGAGGCAGATCACAAGCCATGAAGGCTCGTCCGACCTATATTTTTCCACGGCACCTGGGAGAAGACCTGGGGTGTTCCACATGGGTGGTTCTCCAAGTTTTGGGATACCTTCACCCTTGTTCCCTTGTTGTTTCGAGAACCACCCGCCTGCGTAGGGCCTCGAGGTTCCAGACAATGGGTCTGAGTGTCCCCATGCGGGGAGTTGAGGAGAGCGGGCGGTTGCGATGTCCGGTCCACGAAGTCCCGCCATCCCTTGACCTTGCTGGATCTCTAGCACAAGAGTGCACAAGAAGTTTGGCTGCACCAGAAAAGGTTTCCCAAGCTCCAAGACACGATGCTTGAAAATTGAGATCCAGGCCGTGTTTGCACTAGGTCACAAGAGGACCTGAATCTAAAGTGTTTTATCAGATGCTGCATGGGCTTCCTGCAAAGAGGCGCTAGATAATTTCAAGTGCCTACACAGCTTCAACTTTGTCGATGCTTGTGGTTCTGGAGGGCCAGAAGCATGTTACGAGAAACTCTCGCAGCTAGACTCGAGGCAATCTGCGCAAAGAGGTGGTGCAGGCTTGTGGAAGAAGCTGCAGAGTCGAAGTTGCAGAGGGTGCTACGATCTAGGCTACAAGAGGCCTCTTCAAGGAGAGCCCGGGCAGCGGAAGCTCCAGAACATGGAGAGTCCAGCATGACGGCGTGCGTGCATCAACCACAAGACGGATGTGTCAAACACGTACTTTGTTTAAGCCCCGCACTCTGAGCTGCTGTTGCATTTGCTGCTGCATTTGCTGCTGCATGTGCTGTTGCATTTGCTGCTGCATGTGATGTTGCATTTGCCGTTGCCATTGCTGTTGCCGCTGCCGTTGCTGTTGCTGCTGCTTGCTGTTGCTCCCCCCCGGCTGCTGCTGCTGCTGCTGCTGCTGCTGCTGCTGCTGCTGCTGCTGCTGCTGCTGTTGCTGAAGCTGTTGCTGTTGCTACTGCTTCCCTTGTTGTTTCTTCTGTGGTTTTTTGTCGCAGAGGACAGCTAGCGCTAGATGTTGTGTTTCCACCCCCAGCCAAACTGTCGGCTTTTTTTGCTACTTCTGAATGTAATATACAACTTCCTAAACCTATTCATATCTAATCCTGCGCATATCCCCCCTCTTGGATGCTGCTTTTCCTTAAAAGAATAGCGCCTTGTGTTCTCGGCCAGCCACAAGTTGAGGAAAAATCCAACGTTGACCTGCACCCGGGTTTGAAAGATGTGCATGCACGCCTGAGGTTTTCTTCGCAAGACCGTGAGCACGAATAATTGCTTTGATGGTGCTGCAGGTTGCTCATGTGGTTGTTTGACAAAGGATAGATGTACATGTATGTGTTTGTGTATATGCTTGAGTATGTGCATATGTATATGTATATGTATATGTATATGTATATGTATATGTATATATATATATATATGTATATATGCATATGTATATGCATATTGTATATGTTTATGTATATGTTATGCATATGCGTATGCATATACAAGTCTGGCTAAATACACAAACATACAAATGTAAATAAATGAATATATATATATATACCAATAGAAATATAGATATAAATATTATATATATATACAAAAGCACATAAGCAAATACATAAATATATGCTTCTTTGACAACAGGTCGCCCGGCACCCTCTAGCACCGGATCGAGCTTGCGCAGAGTCTGCACGTACAGTGGGCGGGCCCAGCCCGACACTCGAGTTCATCAAGTCGTCCAGATTCGACGACAGGTCTCAGGAAAAGCTGGCCCATCGTCCTATGTTGAGAAGTACGCCATGTCGTGCCCAAATCATTAGAGGGATGCAGTATCCGTTGAGAAGGAGCTAAGCCTAAGATCTTCAACTTGGTAGAGTGGGGCTTTGTAAGGCCCTCGGCCGTGGAGGGCTCGTGCGTACTTCTGTGAATCACCATGTGGCACTCATGTCGTGGAAAGGCAGCGTCGCCCCAATTGTTCATCCGAGGTGTGTTTGCATATATCTATATATATGTGTTTACATATACATATATACGTATATGTCATGTATACACATGTACATCTATTCGTATATACACATATACATTTATACATAGAAAACGTAGATACATATACATAATACATATATATACATATATGCATATATGCATATATGTATGTATGTATATATATATATATGCATATATGCATAAATACATATATACACATGTGCATATATACGTATATACATATATGCACAATGCACATATGCAAATATACAGTTATACACATATACATATATACAGACATACAGACATACAGATATACAGATATACAGATATACAGATTTACATATGTACATATATACATGTATACCCCTTGTACATATACACTTACATACATACACATATACACATATACACATATACACATACACACATATATACATATACACATATATACAGATATACATATATACAGACTCACATTCATACATATATACATATATACATATATACATATACACATATATACAAATATACATATATACATTTATACATATATACATATATACATACATACATATATACATATATACATATATACATATATACATATATACATATATACATATATACATATATACATATGCTAAACCCCCCCCCCCCCCTCCCTCCTCACCTCCCCCACCCCCCCAAGACCAACCGCAACTCTAAACTTATAGCTATGCCCCCAAATACTTCCTAGTCGTATGCTTTGAGGATTACCGCCCTTTCATCTTCATTTGTTCTGTTTGATAAACAACACATATACCCTGTGTACATGCCCGACGTGGGTAGTTCTTCTACATGTTCTTTGCATTTCCACAGGAGGCCAGCCCTAGACTTTGTAGGCATTGCTCACTGAGTCGGCTCATTCATTGTTTTCCTTTAATTTTATTCACTAAGCCTTGCTTAGATGAATAAGATTTGGCCGTAAATCTTCGACGAGAACAGGATTGGCTTGAGCATTAAGCGAATACGCTGAAGGCACAAGGTCCAGCGAGTGAGGCACAAGGTCCTTTGCCGAAACCTTGAACGAAGAAGGATTAGGAGTAGGGTCCTACAAAGGTTTTCCTCCCCCCCCCCTCTGTCATGCGGCCTCCTGTTCAGTCAGCATGTGTAGGAAAAGGCTCACGCATTGTTTTCGTGCACTTTCCTCTCCATTTTCGCTATCTGATATACAATACATACAACCCGAAATATTTACGCGATCTGGGCAGAAATTCGACCGTTGCATACAATACCTACACACTTTGTACATACACGATGCGGGTAGTTATTCTACATGTAGGAGGCAAGCCCTACACTTTGTAGGCCGCTCTCTTAGGTTAACCAGGTAACCAAGAAACTCCACCTCATTCCAGTTCCCTGCCTAAATTTGACCCAACTCGTGCAAAACGTAGGTTTGCAAAAACCCAGGCCCCACAGCAACCTGCCCTCTCTCTCTCTCTCTCCATATATAGACAGATGTATATATACATATATGTATATACATATACATATACATATACATATACATATACATATACATATACATATACATATACATATACATATACATATACATATACATATAGCCTCATATTTTGATTCCGCGCTTGAGCTCTATTTTTCAAACGACCCTTGAACAGTTGCGTCTCGGACATGTAGTTGATGTCAAATACCCGACAAGACAGATGGAGTTCTGCACTCATGAGGTTCCGGAAAATGCGTTTTACGCTTGCAAAAACACGAAAGCACAAGCTAACCGGCACCAACTACATGTCCAAAGCATATCCGGTCCCTGCGAGACTCCGAACTTCAGTTGTTCCTTGCTTGGAAGTGGAGGTGTTGGAATGTCTCAGACAGGAAGGCAATAAGCATGGGATTGCTGGTTCCAGAGAGCGACGGAGCCACTGTCCAAGAACAGTTGTTGCTGGTGCTGGGAAGGCTCAGCACTTTGATACATATTTCTGAAGCTTCTAGATGACGGACGCGGAGACTCGTTAACACGTCGAGTCCACACAGGTGCATCGAGGTCATATGCAGCGGCAAGTGTCGTAGGAGTTCTTGGATGTTTCGTGAATCGGTGCATCTGAACGTCGCTCATCCTGATCGCAACTGCTAATTCCTGGTGCCTGAGGATTCCCTTGAACTCGTTTGTGTAAGCAGATCAAGAAAAAGAAGCTCATTGTTGACTTTTTTTGGATGCTGTTTTCTCACGGTTCTTCTTGCCGCATCTGCACTGGATGATGTTGGGGAGTCCATAGATTCTCGTCTACAGCCAGCGTGGGGAACGCTCCACGAGCGGCGACGATTTCTGAATTTAATGCTGCCGGAGGGCAAGCGTGAGTGGGACTGTCAGTGTTGCTGCTACATGTCAAGCTGGGAGCTGCAAATTGGGTATATGTGGCCCATTGGACGATCGAGGCATGAGGGAAAGTAGAGGGGTGCCACGCACCAGCCAACGTTAGCTAAGCTAACATGCAATCCACGGTTTAGTCGTTGTGCCCGGTCTTCGTGTAAGCAACACTTGAAGACTGTGACTACTTGCTGGTTCCTAGTAGGGAATGAGGGAATGAGGGAATGAGGGAATGATCTACCCTATATGCCCTTTAAGGGATTGTGTAGGGTACCTAACTCCCCCATCATAAGCTGATCGTGGAAGCTTCGAAGCGCCCAGGAGTTGGCGGTAGCGCTGTGGCAATAGTGTTGAGTGTTGGCCTGTTCGTCAGCGGTTTTTGTTTGCATAATGAAGGTATTCCTTAGACCGCTCTCACTTAGGGATTCTGGGGCATCTCGCGGTAAAAAGCGACCCTATGCTCCGAACGAGGTCGTTAGATGGGTAATTCGGAGACTCATCCTGCGAACATGCGATGCCCTCAGAGGAAGTCCTATTTTCGCAAGGGAAAGCTTGTTGGAAGCATCCCTTGCCGCGGTTGTCTGCAGAGTTCAACGGGGGCGTAATCCAAAACTACAGAGTTCAAGTACGAGTTAGACGGAGCTGTCAGACAGTTCAGAAAGGGGTTCAGGTACTAATGCTTCGCAACTTAGTCTTACACCAGATGCAGTGCACTGAAGATGCACGTGAAGAGTGCGCAACGCCGTGGGGCCCTGCTGGGACTCTGCTAGCTGTCGCCACGTATACCCCAAACAGCCGCAGACAGGCGCAAAAATGGATGCGACTCGATGTTTCGGGGTTTGACTTCTGCTCAAAGAATAGCATACTCCTGCATCAAAATTCCCCTTCAATGCCCCTAGACGTCCCACCATTTTCCCGAAAGTGAACATCTTTGCTCTGAAGCGGTCACCTCAGGCCCTGACTTTCGAACACAAGTTTTGGAGTTTTGAAAAGGCCACGAGTCGAAAAGCTGGCAGTAAGAACACTATAGTACACTATTTCAGTCCTTCCAGGCAGTGAAGCCAACAGTTGCAGGGAGTGTGGATGTTCACCCAGTCGTGCCGAAGGCCGAGAGTCGAAGAGTCCCGAACAGATCTCAGTGAATCCGCGCACATTAAGGAACCGTTTCCGTTGCCGGGAAAGGTGTTAGTACTCAGGCCAGGAATTTCGTTGAGGAGCCCAAGAGTGCAACCCCGTTTGGCCAACACAACAAGCGCCGAAGCCCAGCTAACAAAACTTGAGCCCGAAGCCTCTAGAGGACCCCCTTGAACCCCAAATGAAAGCTTTCAGTCCCACCAGCTGAGCAGGAAGGGGCCGCATCCGCCAAGAAACGGTGCGACTCCACGCGGCTGCGCTGTCTGCTTTGCTGCTCAGGGCCTTCAGGGCTACGTGATGCCATTCAGAGTCCCAGGATTCAAGGTGCCCCACCAGCCTTGGTGTTGCTAGGAGCAGGTGATGACTCCTGATACCTAGTGATACAAGTCAGTATCGGGAAGGTGTCATTCTGGGTTTTGGGGCGAGGCCTGTCAATGTAGGTGAACGGCAGAATCTGGGCATCGCATCCCTGGGTCCGTGGGCCCTGACCCACGCGAATGAAACCTCCAAGCTACATGCTATTGAGTCCTCGTCGTAACAACCTCGTTGTCAACCCTTCGACGACGTGTGCTGGACGCATATTTTCATAATTCTGTAGAAAAATGTTGTTCTCTGGCTGCTGTAACCCCCCAAACCCTAAACAGCAAAGCCTACTACTTAGAATGCTGCAGGGTGGGTCATGGAGTGTTCAGGATGCCCAAATAAAACAGTGGCCCCATACCCGAAACCCCGAACCCCTAAACCCTAAACGCTGGTGATCGCCGCGCCCCTGCTCTGGTGGGTAGTTGGGGGAGTTTGGGTCGCTTCCTAGCCTGAAGCGAGGAGGCCGAACGGGGCTTGAGAGCTTGCGGGGTCTCTGGTGCAGGGCTCTCAACCCTGGATTGCAAAAAGCCTTCTCTTAACTCTGGATTCTAAATGCCTTCCCCCTAAACCCTAAATCCGGTAAAAGGCACCCCCCCCCCACCACCAAAAGCACGCACGCACGCACACACCCACCCTGAAAGTCTTGGAAGAACTCTTGCAGCCAAGGCACTTCAGGGTCTGCAGGGTTTAGGGCCATTGCAGCCACTATGCTTAAAGACTTAAACCCTGTTGAAAATCTTTTGATCTTGGGCTGAAGGCGAGGCTAACAAGAGATGGGCAGGATGGATCCAGAAGCCCCACGTCTTGTTCACCTCGCAAGCCTTGAAGCCTACTTGAAAGCTTGGTTGTGACTGGAGAAGAAACCGATTAATTCTCGTGGAAGCCTGATGGGGGATACAACCCAACCTACCGATAGCTTCCGAGGCTTTCAGCGTGTTGGTGTTTTGTTTTGGCACGGGAGGGGGGAGAGGGGGGACCTTCGGACCATGCAGCGGAAGCCGTGCAGTTCATGGAGCCCTAATCCTAAACCCTAAACCCTAACCCCTAGACCCTAGACCCTAAACCCTAAACCCAAAACCCTAAACCCTGCAATGATTGCACAGGTTGTCTCATGTACGCTACGCCGACGCAGTGGCGGGCCCGACACGACTCGATTTTGGGTGATGGCAGATGGGGGTTTACGAAAACATGGGACCCTGGGACCCCTCGTAGGGTTTAGGGTTTAGGGTTTAGGGTTTAGGGTTTAGGGTTTAGGGTTTAGGGTTTAGGGTTAGGGATATGGGACCCCTAATGTAGGCCCCAAATAGTAGGATTCCCTTCGAATGAGGACCCCAAGAAGGTACCTGTAGGGCACGGATTTCGGAACCTCCAGATGTCTGCTTTCCCGAAGCCGAGGCTAAGCACCGCCAGCAGTTCCCCACAGCAGCGCGGCCCCCAGGATGCCCGATGCAGGGTTTAGGGTTTAGGGTTTAGGGTTTAGGGTTTAGGGTTTAGGGTTTAGGGTTTAGGGTCTGCGCCAGACTGGTAGTTGAATTGGCCGAGGCGGCTGTGACTTGTGGTTAAGCCTTCCCAAGCTCTGAGTTTGAGTCGCATATGTTGTTGAGGGGCGAGTAACATCCATAATCGCATATTTTGAAGCACTCTCAATACCCCGAAGCCCAAAGCGACAGCTGTGTAGTGCAATCCCAGAATCCTAACCCCAAACGAGCAAACCCGGAAGCCAAAGACCCAAAGTCTTAAACCCAGAGCCCAACCCAAGAAGGAGAGGGTTTCAACCCCTGAACCCTGAAGTTCGTGGCTATGAGAAATTCCGCTTCCTTTCACACCCAAGTGCAAGCCAAAAGCCTGAAACCCTCATCCAGTGCGAAACCCTCATCCCGAGATTCAGCACAATGCCAGCGTCAGCGGCAAGCCCTAAACCCTCCACCCGAAAACTCAAGGCACCCCCAAGGCACACCCCAACGCACCCCAAGACAACAAAAGGTACCCCAAGGCAGGCAAGGTATTTTCGTAGAACTGCAGAAAGCCTCTCGAATTCGACAGTGAGGCGGCTGGGTGACCCCCAGAACATGGCGGTGTACTCGCCGCGGAAGAGGCTGTTCTGGGGAGTGCCAACATTGCCAAACCCACCTCTGTGTGTTTCTGCACGAACGTTCGGTCCGTACTGGGCTCATGTTGTAGATCTCATTTTTTAGGACTTATTCCCGGCTCACTTGAGGCTACCATTGGACACATCAATGGTGAGCATTGGGATAGTTGGGAGACAAGCCTTCCTGTCCTTGAGGGGCAGTATCTCGGACGAGCCCTTACATCGGCTACAGATGCCTGAAAGCATGGCGGACAATACTGGGAATATTAGTAGATACCACTAGTACTCCAAGACTGGAACGAAAGAGTAGAAACACCCACTCCAAGTAGCCAGGTATGGAGTCGTGGCCTGGGCCTTGACGGCTTAGCCGACCAGCTGGTGTTGGCTTGTTGTGGCACGGATATCCATGTCTTGAGGGAGAGAAGGATGTGGGCAGCTTGTGAAGGTAGCATGGATGCCGGAGGCGCTTTTAAGGCAGTGAAGTTCGCAGCACAGGGATGCAGACTGCGCATATCGGACCGGGATCCTTGCACTGTCAACGTGCCGCGGTGCCGCCAAAACCCCAAAACCCCTAAGAGTCCCTAAACCCTAAACCCTAAACCCTGAACCCTAAACCCCAAACCCTAAACCCTAAACCCTAAACCAAGGAGAAGCGTGAGCCTGTGGAGGCCTTCTCGGGTCTTCTTGCATCGTCATCACTGTCTGCGCTTAAGTTGGTGCATAGCATCGCTTGAGTACATTGCGCCACAAAGTAGGGCATGTTACGTGGCTGGATGATAGGGCGCCAGGGCGAGAAGCTGCAGCCTGTAGGATCCTGGCTCCTCTCCCTACCCTTGAGACATGAGACTGCATGAGGTTTCATTTGGAGTGGGAACGCGCCCGCCGCAGCCTGACTCCAGCTTGCTTAAATTGTCGAACGTGCCTAATGTAGACTGGCCGTCAGCAAGGGCACCAGACTTTTGCCTGACCTGTGCAGAGGCTCGCACAGCAAGACATGCAGAGGTTGAATGCAACAGCTTGTGAGCACTGAGCACTCCAAGTTGGATCTTCACATGAAAGCCACACCCGGAGTGAAGAAATGCACCTCAGACCATCACGCGTTTCCCAAGCAACTTTTTGAGGAACAACGGTGCCACGCTTGCTGCACCCTGAGCTACTTGTTTTGCTGCGCTGGTCGTGAGCGTTGACGTCACAAGTCCGAAAGTTCTGAGAGTTCTGACATGTGGCCCATGCATTGAGGGCTTGCCGGAGAAGCAGTGCAAGTACTGTGGCAATGTGCCCGACACTGAGCGTGGGGCGTGCATCTGGGCCTTGAAGGTTTTCGAGCTGCCACAGATCCTTGGAAGCCATGTTGGATCTGATCCCTACACTCTAAACTTTTCCTGGAGGGGCCTTGTGGAATGTCTTGCCGTGCATCATCTGCAACCAATCGAGGTTCCTGGAGGACTCGGCGTTTTGCCGGAACTGCGGCAGGAAGCGCGAGGCATCGCTGTCACTGCAGAGTGTGCAATGCTGAGAGTATACTGCCACTTCTGACATGCTGACTGCATGCAGGCATTTTGACCAAATAGTAGAGCCTGGGCGTTTTGCTCAAGTTGTCCATGGGCAACAATTTGACCCTTTCTTCGGGAAGGTGGAGCCAACGGCTTATCGCCGCGCATTGAACGTTGTCGGGAGCCGAGAGACCTGGGAGAAGCCGCAGTCTTTGTGGAACAGCCCTAAGCCCTAAGCCCTAAGCCCAATTCCCTAAGCCCTGAGACCTGAGCCCTAAGCCCTAAGCCCTAAACCCCAAACCCCAAACCCCAAACCCTAAACCCTAAACCCTAAAACCTATCTTCGTGGCTCGGCCTAGGCCCCGAAGTCGGAAGCCTCCGAAGCTTCGGTGAGCCCGCAGCGATATTGGCAAGGCGCCCCCTGTGTTCGACTCCACTGAGTCCAAGTAAAGGGTTTAGGGTTTAGGGTTTAGGGTTTAGGGTTTAGGGTTTAGGGTTTAGGGTTTAGGTTTTGAGGTCTGGAGTTTGACGAAAATAGGGGTTCTCTCTCTCTCTCTCTCTCTCGGTACCCTTTCGGGGGTCCCTTTTTAAGGGGTCTCTCTTCTATTCGGGGTATCAAAAGGGTCTCCCTATTTTGGGAAATACCCGTATGGGGACCCCTAATATAGTCCCCAAATAGTAGGATTCCTTCATATTCCCTTACAATTCGGAAAGCCCCCCCATAATATCTCAGTGGGTTCTTTTTCTTGAATATCCTCTCAAAGAGTTTGGAGGGCCAACCTGGGGTTTGGGGATTCGCCTCTCTCTTCAACACTTGCCCTGTGCATGTCTCCGATCTTGGTGAGGCAGCCTCCAAGCTTTTGAGCCCTGCCCCGACGTACGAACTTCCCACAAAAGTAGGGGTCCCTTGGACGGCTTCTCAGAGTTGTTCAGAACATCGTGCAAACCTTTGACCTGAACCTTGGCACAGTTGAGCCGCTCACGACCTCGGGCTCGGGCAGAGAGCGCCCTTGGCGCCAGCAGGCGTTGGTTGGGGGTTCAGGGTGCAATCCCGCGAAGAAGTGGTTCTCGTGCAGGTTTTCTCTGAAGGGTCATGCAACTTAGGGGCTCAGATGGAACTGGGTGCGGGAGGAACTGATTGTCTGCTCTTTTCTCTGTCTCTCTCTTTTTCTCTCTTTGTTTGTCTGTGTCTGTCTGTAGAAAGACCTCTTAGCGTAATATTCGTGGCGCAGTATTCTTCTTCGTTCAGAGCTTCGTTTCGGTGCTTCGCCAAGAGCCAGGTTATAATTCATTCTGGCCTGGTTGTTCCATGTACCCGGAGATGAGCCAGTTTTGTGTATGAATCACCTATGAGGATGCTGTTCTGGTTGAGAGGAGACGCCTCAGCCGGCTCAGCCCAGGCCGGCGCCAGCCAAGGACTGGCCTAAAGGAATTCAGCAGTAGGTAAGGGACCACAGCCACGTCTCTTCCAACAGGGCCGTGCAGGAGCTTCCGTTGATCTACTGCTTCTACGCTGATGGGGATGTTGGATGTATGAGGATCCAGGTGGCAAACCATCTTATGGGTAAAACAACATGAGGAACGACGTTGCTGCTGGGTGGTGTGTAGTGTCTGTTCGGGTCGGTTTTTGGTGCATTCCTGTAACGTTGGGCTGCAGCCATTTTTCAGGAGAAGCCGTCGACTCTGGGGGATGACAGCATGGCGGCCACCAGCGGGTCGGCGCGCGACTCACTGAGGCACCCACCGATCAGATTTCGAGCCGGGCCGGCCCAACACGGGGTGTAGCGTGTGTATCGCAGACGAGGGCCAGGTCCCTTTCAGGGTTTTGGGTTGGGTGGGACGGGTTGGGAAGGGGGTGGTCTGGGCCGAGGCGAATTTCACAACATTAAGAAACTGCGGGTAGCAACCTGGCGAAGTGGCTGAGGTCACTTTCCAAGTGAGGTGGGCTGAAGCTCTTGGCCATTTCGTGGCTTAAGTAGCGGCTCCGTGCTCTTGACAGGCTTGTCGGGCTTGACAATCGTGATACCGGACATGGCACATTCATAAAGCGCACGAATCAAGAAGCAAGGCCACGGGATGCAAAGTGCCAGAGACACAATTCTTGGCTCATCTTGGAGAGTTGCTAAACGAACTCCTCTCCTTCGGGTCCATGGGCCTTCTGTCAGCCCTAAGAGCAGATGTCGAAGGTGTGGCTGTCATGGTCTCCCCGTTGAACGCGAAGCTTCTAAGCAGAAAGAACCCTGAGCCTGCACTGCACTCTAAACGGAACCCTCATAAGAGTCTGCATGTCACCATGCGGAAGATCGTCTCCTTGCAAGGGGCCTCGCTGCTGAGCGCGATCGACTCCAGCGCCAGGCTTGCAAGTGCTTGGATTCCCTGACGCCATGTGGAGGATAGTGTTGTCTTGTGCAGAAGTGATTTTTGGAAGTAGTCAGCCCTATGATCGTTCCATGTTTGGAATTTGATGGCCTAAACCCTAAACCCTAAACCCTAGAGCCAGTAGGTTGAGGGCTTCAAGGGGATGCTATATGTTTCTGGATTCCTTCGACCCCTGTGTTGACCAGGTGCAGGAGATGCGAAGCGATGCATCGAATACCAGACAGGAGACGAGCCAGGGCATTGTTCCGCATTGTCCGCGCTTTGTGTTGCACTACGCTTTGTTGACGGGTCAGTGCTAGGAGCGTCGCGAAAGGGGAAGCTCAAAGTATAGGCGTTGAGGTAGGGCAAAGGGGCTGGCAGGCCGGTGGGTTGAGACTCCTGAATTCTGGCTTGTTGCTCATCTTAATTTGTCGCAGAGGACCTCTCCTCGCAACATGCGAGGCAAAAGGTGCAAACAGACGAATTGTTCCCTGGCAGGCAGTATCGGGCGCAGTTTTATTTGGGGCCTGCCCCCTCAAAGCGTGCGCCGCGCACGTGCCGTTCGCTTGGGTATCTACACCGCATTCTAAGGAGGCTGACCCTTAGTAGCAGGTGGGGTGTCCATAGTTTAACTTCCAGATCAGTGCACTCCGGAGCCTTCAAGAGCCCTTGCGCTGTTGCTTTCTTGCGTGGATAAAACCTTGATTAAGTGAAGCCTCAAGGCTTCTTTACGGGGCGGTTTTGGTTGAGGTTTTGCGGATTCGTTCTGGACTTGTCAGGCCAGCCTACTTCCCCAAACTGCCAAACCCACGAAGTCTCTGGTGCCGCAAGCTTGGCACCGGAGGAGTTCTTGAGCCTCCAAACCTCCAAAGCATCGAGAACCCAAGGATTCGGCATGGGCCCGTCACATTTTTGAGAGAAGTGCTCACTGAGGCGAGGCACTCTGCAGGACCTTCAGGCAGAGACTGAGAGGCTCCAAACGGAGCAGCCGGGAGCCCAGTTTGTACGGCATGGACTGTAGGTTTGGAAGCCGTCTGGCAAAAGCTTCATGTGGTGCTGAGCTGCTGAGGCGGAGGCAGGCGGCTGCTCTGAAAAGTTCGCTGAAGGCCGAGCAGAAGGGTTAAATCCTGAAGCCCTTCATCATCCTTCATCCCCCTTAATCCCCTAAGAATTCAGCTTGAAGCCATGAGAGAAGCAGCCACAGAACAAGAGATGCCCCCGTGTCTGACTTCACAGGACTGTCAGCGAGGGTCTGTGGCCTCTGCTACTGCTGCTGCTGCTGCTGCCCTTGCCAACACGTATGTACCATCTCGGAATGAGCAACCTGTCTTGAAGCTGAATGTGAAGTGCTGCAAATCCGAATTCGACCTGGGCTACAAGTGGCATGCGGCCGAGACGCCGACGGCATACGATGGTGCGTGGAGGGCGAGGGCATAAAAATATGCAAGCGCTCCCTCAAGCATGAGGGAGAGCGTTTGTCTCATGCTCTGCGTAGGTGATCCGTCTGAGAGGCTTGAAGGGGGCGGATGGATCCCAGATTCCCACCCCTCAGGCTACAAGCAGTCTGCTCCGAGCAAACACCAAACCCGAACGTTTTCACCCCTACACTGTCAAATCCGAAGCTTCAATCGGCTTCAACCACGAATTCTCGTTGCCTTCTTGATCTCGGCACCTCTACCATAAACCCCAAACCCCAACGTTGCTCTTCAATTTGTCCTGGCAGGTCCCCGACCCTGCGGCCAGTGCACGGCTGGAGAAGCAGGCGCGTGCCTTGTGCACACACGATATCGGGCGTCTCGGTCATGCGGGAGGGCCTCCAGTAAGCTTTTTGCACTCAGAAGGGCTTCTGCTGGGCAACTTCGTAAACTAGAAGCCGGAGGTGCAGTCAGTATATGTCAGTATGATGAGGAGTTGGCAAAGGTGAGCTCTGGTTTGCAGCTCTCAGCTCGCTTGTTTACCCAAGATATTGGTCCTGCAGGTGTCGCAACCCTCTTCACTGTGTATTTACATACTTCCATGCACACCACCAAGACACGGGCGGGCTTCGAGATCTATGGCAGGGTTGTGAGCTGAGCTCCTAAACCCTAAACCCTAAACCCGCCCTCTCTTGTCTTTTGGGGGCGGGCGCTGGTCGAGCGCTCAGTGAGACCCTGCGAGGGAGCCCAAGGGGGGCGACCGAGCAGGCTGGCCCTGAACCTCATGTCCTGCATTGGAGGCCCCCTGGGAGGGTTTTGGAGACCCCTAGGCCCTGGCCCCCGTCTGCTGGGCTGTGGGGAGCAGGGGCCGTCTTGTTGGGGGAGGCAGGGCTGGCTCAACAAAAGTGCTCCCCCTTCTCCTGCTCCCCGGTTCATGGCCTGGCCCTAACCTCCTGGCCTCCTTGACCTTAGCCCCTTCCCGCCAACACGAGCTGTCTGCACACTGCCTCCTGTGTCCCTGGCCCTGCCTCCTGGGCCAACCCAAGTTGTTCGCACTGCCTTTGTGCTCTGTTCCCTGACCCTGCCTTTTTGGCCTTAGCCCCTTTGCGCCAACAGGCAGGGCTGTGGCCCCAGAACTGCTCTGCCGCTACCTGCCCTGGCCCTGGTTCCGTGGCCTTTTGTCCTGACCCTCCTGCAGCTTTGTGCCTGGTCCACGCACCTGGCCAGCCTGGCCTGCTCCGTGGCCCTCCCTGGCAAGCTGTCCACGCACAGTTTCAAAAGGGCGTGAGTGCTGACCCATGTGATGCTTTGTAAAAAAACAAACGAAGGTCTTAACTCCTGAGAGTTGTAAGTGGGCGGTCTTGGGGTGGGTAGGTCTGCAGACTACTGCGCGCTCCCAAAGCGCGCTTCCGTTTGGCACGCCCTAAACCCTAAACCCTGAACCCTGAACCCTGAACCCTAAACCCTAAACCCCAAACCCTAAACCCTAAACCCTAAACCCTAAACCTGCGCAAGACTTGGCTCCAGGTGGAGGGTGTCGCATCGATTGTGAAGAGCCAGGCCAGGCATAAGGGCTGTTAAAAAAGCTCGCAGCTCGGGTGTCTCAGGATGCAGTTCAACTGGTGGCCGAGGTGTTTTGGGAAGTTCAGGGAGTCTGGCTGTGAGTCTACAAATTTCTCAAAAGTTGATTTGGGGGACTGGGATACACTACTGTAGGCATAGGGATGCCCAAGGAGTGAGGGTTCAGGTCTCACAGGTGTCTAGGGTCTCCGCGAACGACTCAAGGAGGAGCGCTTCGACCGGCTCGAGAGCGACATCACCTCTGCCTACGAGTCGCAGAGGCATTCGAATTTCATTTTGAGCTAGGGTTTAGGGTTTAGGGTTTAGGGTTTAGGGTGTAGGGTGTAGGGTTTAGGGTTTAGGGTTTAGGGTTTAGGGTTTAGGGTTTGGGGTTGCCTGTTGTGAGACACCGAAGCATGTGCAGGATTGCGTACCAACCTGTTCAAGGGTTTCTGGGGCTTAAGGCTCAGAGGAGTGCTTGGGGAGGTAGGGAGAAGTACCTGACTTACACATCCCTAAACCACGGTACGACACTCCCACTGAGACCATTCGAGATTGTGCTTGAAGGAAGCAGCTGCAGCAAGCACTCGCGGAGAACAGGCTGCGAATGGATTGTGACGGGGTTCAGAATTATGATGGGCACAAGACACTGTACGATGCCAACAGATACGATGCTATTAGGGTACTCTATAAGATCCTGTACGAGATGAACGGATGCCACACGATATTATAACAACAAGTACGACATTGTTCGGTAATGTGCTAGTACTGGTAGACATATGCCTGCACCTGCCGTTCTTAGCCAGCATGTTCGAGTGCCGAGTCAGAAGATGTCAAGGACATCCCCGCAAAGGGTTTTGAATCTGAAGCATAGCTGTAGCTGCTCTTCGATTGGAGGCAGCTTGCCAAAGGCCTGGAGGAAGACTCCCAGAGGCAAGGAGGGTGTCGGGTTGGAGGTTGAGTTTTCTGCGCGGTTCCGAACACTGTGGACTTTCTGCCACGCAAAAGGTCAAGCAGCACCGAGGTCCATCTTGGAGGGAAGGGCTCGATGATCAAACTAACCTATCAAGGCACCCTGCCCTGAATGTCAGAACAGGGCCCATGTGTTGGAAGCTGAATGCCCGTGAGCATAGATTCCTCCGCTGCGCACCTCCAAGAGCCTGCCAACTTGCAAAGAGGCGGCAGAGCATGATGGCTGAGCTCATGGAGAAGGCCTGGACAAGCTTCAGACCTCAGGGTTTTCCCTGATTATTATTGGGTTGAAGAGGATCATATTCAGGAGTATTTTGCAGAGGGGTTTTAAGGGCCACCCAGGGGATGGTGCGCCCCGTACCGATGCCATCAGGTCAGCCGCAACTCGGCAGTCTCATCCCCAGCCTATGCTGCTGCGCGAAGTTAGACGGCTTTAGGGGTCCCTATCTGTGGCTTGTTGGGGGATCTTGTTTTTTGGGCCACAAGTTCCCAGGAAGGGCCAAGTGAAGCCATTGGGGGATATGTGCTTGTCTGGTGCTATGCTGTACATGCGAACATGTCGTGCCATTTTCCAGACATCCTCTCACGTACTTCCTACCGCGTGGGGTACGCCGCATCGTTCATTTGATGTCCCTTGAGTACGGGCGCGCAGCCTTGTTGAATATAGCCGTCCCATCAGTGCTATGGTATTCTTGCAGCCTCGCCACCTGTCAAGGTCAATCAGCTTTCTGCTGAACTGGCCAATGCCTCGACAGTCATTCAGGACCCAGCTGTGCTGCACTGGCATGTACTGGCTACGCAGACAGCAGATGCCATTGCTGCCCGGAACCGGGTTGTTTTTTTTTCAGCTGCTCACCCCGGGAGGGCAAAAGTTCGCCTCAATGCCACAGGGCTTAGCCCCAAAGCACCTGCCGTCCGAAGGGCCAGAGCGCCGACTGGTCTCAGCTGTCGCGGCAGATTCGGCAGGACTTCAGGGGATTCGGGCTAGTGAACATGCTTGTGTAGAGATACAACCTTGTGGTTCTTGCCGACTTTTTGTGTTTCCCAAAATGGTTTGAAAACAAGAGAGGTCCGTGGTCATTCCAGGAGCTTTAGCAATGTGCAATACATGGCTCTAGCCTCGCCATAAGGCAATCGGAGGCTAAGCAGTCCTCAACATCAGACATGTGTGGTGACCTGTCTTCTTACCAGGGGAATGCCGCTGTGCCTGTCTTCGCTCTCTCTCTCTCTCTCTCCCTCTCTCTCTCTCTGTCTTTTTCTCTCTGTCTCTCACTCTTTTCTCCCTTCTCTCCCTCTTTCTCGCTCTCGCTCTCGTGCCAAAATGCTTTGGCTCACTACACCGACCACGAAGATGCCGCGAAGCCTGGAGATCCGAAGCCAACCGAATCCCTCCTCCAGGAGGTAGCAGGACTTGCCCTGGAGATGAAGGTCACGCGCTTGGGCTGTGGCGGCTTAGCAGGTTCTTTCGCGGCTTTGGAGCTCACTTTCATCGGGCTAGGGAACTTTTCCTCAACAGACTGGTTGAGCTTTTCTAGCCCTTCCGCTTCACATTTCACAGCAGGGCCATGGCTCTGCGCCAAGGCTTGCTCTTAAGTAGCCTGAAGGAGGAAGCCTTGTTGATGCTAAAGGCTGGGTTGTGCGTTGAGGAACAGGGGGCATCCTTGGTCGGCACTCCCGGCTTGCCGAGGCAGATCGTGACTCTCGCGCATTGGAGTCCGTGTCCAACCGTGTGGAGCTTGTGAAGTCCGTGCCTTACTGTAAGAATCTCTGGGGACTGGGCGTCGATATGGCTGTTGGCACGGCTTTTGGCATGGCTTTTGGCATGTCTTTTGGTATGGCTGTTGGTAATAGCCCGCAGCAACGCCTGCACATCTTCCGTGGCATGCTTCGGTGAGCTTTGGCAACACAGTGCCTGAACCCATGCTCTCCTGCATTTTCTCTCTGAACGTCTGAATGTCCTTTTGCCCTCTACGACACCTTCCGAGCCACTGACAGGATGGTTGAAGACGCTCGTGTGAAAGGTGTGGGAAGCTCAACGTGTTGTTTGTGCTGGTGTGTGCCCAGTAGAAGGACAAAAGCACAGAGGCTGAACTGCCCCCTGTTGGCCACCTCATTCCCAGAGACACGCTGACACAGTGTATGAAACCCTGCAGTAGAATGAAACCTTGAGCCCCTAGCTGGAGAGTGGGGAGGTTCCGAGGCTTGGGGTTTCGTTTGGGGCTTCATCCGGGTTTCGGGTTGCAGGCAGTTGTTGCTGCTTATCAGGGATGGTCAGGGGCGCATGCTCCAGGAGTTATGGGCTCCTAGGCGCCATTAACCCGCCACCTTCCTTGCTGGCTCCCAAACACGCCGAAAGTAGCTCCATGGGGGTTCCCCCTAAATTAGGCCCGAAATCCTGAACCCTAAACCCTAAAACCTAAACCCTAAACCCTAAACCCCAAAAAACCCTAAACCCTAAACCCTAAACTGCAGAAGAGTCCCTTAAGCACCGCTGGTCCAAGGCCATGGAGGCAATCGGGCTGCACGACCAGGGTGGAGTGTTGGACCTGCAGCTGCCACTGGGGGCTGAGGCACGGACGGTGGGGTTTAGGGTTTAGGGTTTAGGGTTTAGGGTTTGTAGGCCCTTTGGAGCCCTTTTCTCTCTTATCGGTTAAGGTTTAGGGTAGAAAGTCTGAAGGAGAGGAAAGCATAATGGCATGTGGCCCTAGGGAACAATCTTGATGCCATGTGGCAGGCCATGATCTCACGTCCTGGCATCCTAGCGGTTCACAACCTGGTGGACATCAACTGCAAGATCCTGTTTGGAGCCCGGCCCGCTGGGAAGACGCATGTAGTTTGGGTGGTCAGACGCGGACATGAAGCTGGGAACATGACAGGTTACGCATGTTGCACCTATGCCACGGATAGTGGTGGAGGGTTGCTGGCACGACAGCATTGTGCCGCGCAGCGACACCCTGAAATGGCAAACCCCCATCACGTGGCCATATCGGGTCGTTCCGGGACTCACTTGGAGGCTCGTTTCCCCTTTAAAGTAACTACACAGTTCAGTAGGAGATTCCTGGCTGAAACCCCAGCCCAGGCGCGACATGGAAAGCCAGCTCATCATCCGGCGCCTTGGCAAACAACTGCACATCGGAATCTGCCTCCAAAACCTGGACTCCAGCGTACTCGCTGTGTCTTCTTGTGGGTGCTGCATCGAGCTATCCTCCTGATGCTCTAAGCTCAATGTGTTTTCGGGTTCGGCATGCGAAAGCCACGGCTGCAGGGCGGGCTTCATCGCAGGAGTCTTCCACACCTGGCGCTTCCAGGTTGCCAGTGTGCAGCAGAACCATGAATTGTCTTGAATTCTAGGTGAACTGTAGGGGTGTTGGTTTCTAGGAACCTGAAAGCCAAGGTGAGCGTGCCACGGCGTCACCTCTAAGCAATGTAAGCCCATGCAGCCAGCCGTTCCTTGGCCTCGCGCGCAGTGTCTGTGAGGCCAACCTGATGAAGACCGGGCGCCAGTTCGAGGACGCAAAAGCCCAAAGCCCCCGAGCCTTAGAACCCCACTGAAGCGCCATTAAAACAACTCCTAAAAGCCCCTGAGTCCTCTGCGTGAGGGTTTCGTGAGGTTCCGCTTGTTGGGGCCCAGGAGCACTTCCATGACATCCAAGACCAGTGGACGGCAGAGCTGGATGCGCACAGGCCACTGGTGTCCCGGTTCCAAGACCAGTGGTCTTCTTGCAATCGGTCAGTTCTCCGAGATGTGATCCCTCTTTGGGTCCCAGTACGACAACTCCGATGGTTTTGCTCCTTCTTGAGAGACCCCTGACGATGCGTACCTTCTTGGGGGCTAGGCTTAGGGGCAGTAGCAGGGCAGCCCTCAGCGACAAAAAACAACCTTCTTGTTTGCTGTCAATTATCTGAGTGCTCGCTGCAGCCTGTGGGCTTGGAGCCTTCATTCCAGATCCGAGGTTATAATTTTTACATGTTTGTGATATTACATTCCCAACAAGGAATAGACATGATCTTTTTAAATATTTCCCCAACAAGGAAGCAGAGGACTTGCCTGGCGCTCCTCTCACCAGGCAGCGGTTCGACGATCAGCTGGCCGAAGCGGCAGAGAAGGTTCGATTGATGGGGATCTGGGTCTGCCTCTCTGCTCCTTTCTGCCCTTGGGCCCTCAACCGTTTGGGGAATTTCGAACACAAGAGTGAGACGTGTTGCAGTGGCCCAATTCCTGACCCAAGTCTCCGCTCTTGCTGGCGCGATTCAGAGCATGGTCTCCGGCAGCTGACTTTCCAGAGCAGCTGAGAAGTTTGTCGGCCATCGCTTTCGACAAGTACAGAACCCACTAAACCCTAAACCCCAAACCCCAAACCCCAAACCCTAAACCCTAAACCCTCAACCCTAAACCCTAAACCCCAAACCCCAAACCCCAAACCCTAAACCCTAAACCCGAAACGCCGAGACCCTAAACCCCTAAACCCTCTGTCCCTTCGCGCCGAGGCTTTTCGGGTCGAGGGTGTCGGGTTTCAGGGTTGGTCCATGTATTGTTTTGAGAGGTCCTTAGCAGGGGGTCCATAGCCAACCTGGGACACAGGGCAACAGAGGCGAGGAGGGGGTTCATAGGGGTTTTCGGGGGGGGGGGGGGGGGGGGGGGGGGGGGCGGGGGGGGCGGGCACCGAAGGGCACCACCCAAAACAAGGCTTTTTCCCATGCTGTTGTAGGCAAAGCCGAGGGACCAAATTCCTGGCCCGTGAATACAAACCCGAAACGTAGCAAAAGGGGGGAGCACCGTACTGAGGAAACCGGGAGGGGAATTAGGGGGGGCCCACAAAATACTCTGTCGCCTCACACGAATTACCAAAATGACTCCCTTGCAATCCCTATCTATACATGAGTAAAGCATAAGCTGCCCAACATGCCGATTCTCCAGCTGGTCGAAAATGTTGATGTTGAAAGCTGACGCTTGAAACGTATGCATGTGAGTGTTCACTTTCGATGCACGTGAAGCTTCAGCTGCAGCTCTGGGTGGGCTGGGCCCCTGGGCAGGCGGCGGCCCACAAGGAGCACGTGCGACAGCAGCATGCCGCTAGGACGGCAGTCAAGAAGGCTCTTTCAAGGGGCCCCCCATGTTTCTTTTTGAGGCATCCAACGCCTAGAGGTTAAGGCTAGCCCTACAAAGAGCATCCGTGGAACCTGAAGCAGGAGTATTTAGGCGCAACAGCACTCTTCCTTTACAAGAGAATACGTGTTACGCGCTTCCCAACGTTGGTTTTGGGGTTCTCGGGTACTTGTGAGCGTCGACAATCTGATGGTCGGCATTCAGGTTGTGTCCCATGGTGACTGGCATCAGGCTTTAAGGGGTTTAGGGTTTAGGGTTTAGGGCTGCTGTCCTCCAACTTCTTAGGATCTGCTCCTTCGGCAATGGCAGATGGGAGACGTCATGCACCCAGATGAGGGCTTGGACATGTTTGAGCCCTGCCCCGAAACTTCTGACCCCAAATCCTAAACCCTAAACCCTAAGCCGTAAACCCTGCGATAGTTCGGTTAGTTCGTCAAGGCCCAAGTTCTTGCGCAGAGCTCCGATATGATCTGATGCTCTGCCGAGGGTTGTGCCGCGAAGCTTGTTCTTCAAGGGATCCAAACTTGTATTTCCTCAGGGGTTGTAGACAGTCCTGTTGCAGAGTCCCAACAACCCGGGGGCTTCAAGGAAGAAGGCTTAGTTAGTTTCTTGCCGCTTGCCGCAAGGGGTTCAGAATCGAGCTTTAGCGATATGCCACATGCTTTTGAGAGTTGGTCCTGCAGTTCCTGAATCCTGTTGGTAAGTTCCACCAACAGCCCAATCTATTTTCGGGTTGCAGATCAACATTGTGGAATCTTATCTTCCATAGTCAAGGAAACAACGGGCTTGCCTTTGATATCAATCTAGATCGAGCAGCATGATAGAGAGATCTTTTCATGAGTGCTCTTTTCTTCGTTCTGCATTTCCATGCTCCAGGCGAAAGGCTTGTTCAGCTCGATTTACAAAGCCTGGGCGCAGTACGTGGCGAAGGACACCTCCTGTTGTAGATGCTATGATCTGTGCGTGGAGCTGAAGTCCGGTGTTTGACCACCTGTAGTCCCTGGGTGGTATCGTGTCAGTGGCCGAGTCAGCTGTCCTTTTATCAAACCAAGGCTCCAGAATCACGTTGGGCATCGTCAGTGATAAGCCGAGTATCGGGTTTTACACGTAAGCATGGGCTAGGATCCTTGCGTGTTGTTGCCGGAAAAGGGGTTCATGAAGAGGTGTGACTGTAGTTCAATGTAGGAGAAGATGCGCCGCCGAAGTGCCGCCAACATCCACAAGGCCTCGGTGGAATCACTGCAAGCACCACGTGCATGATACACTGCCGCTTCAATCAAAGACACCACGAGTTGCATTGTTTATGAGCACAGGTCTGCTACGAGTGGGTCGAGGGAAAGACGCTGCGAGTGAATAGTCCCACACCACCAAGCCGTGCTTGAAGGCTGTGTGATTGTGTGAGTGGTATCCTTTGAGATCTTTCATGACCGAAGCCAAGGAACAAGGGACTCAAGCACAGCTGCTTTGCTGCCTGGTTCCACGAGCTGGGATCTTGGAGAAGCCCTGAAGGTATAGCTCCTTCTCTGGTTTGTGAAGTCTTCTAGGGTGGTTTGCGCTTCCTGCCTACACTGCGTAAGCTGCAGCAGCAGTGGTACTGCGTGGGTCAGGGTCTGTGCATAGATTGCAGACAGCCGCATGAAGTTTGCAATGCAACTGGAGCCAAAACCCCAAATACAGCTAACTCCCCGGTTTTTTTGGCCAGGCACCTCGCAGGATCTCTTGCCCGAAGACGTGAAGAGGACCGTCCTCCTGCAAGTCAGTGAGTCATCCAAAACCCAGGAAGAGATGCTGAACAGACTTGATGACACAGAAGTAACGGCGCATCTTGTGGAGGCTGTCAGTTTTCTGGAAAGTGAGTCGAACGAATCTACAGTTGAAAGCACCTGCCCAGCTTGAATCAGGAGTTGGAGAAGGCGGGGCCGTGCACAGGGTACTGGGATCTGCGGTGCCTTGCTGTTGGCTCTCTGATGACTGTATGATCTGCATATGCATTTCTTGGCTGCTTGTTGACAGCGCGGGAACGAACCGTGTGGCCGACGTGGCCGACCTCCCTCTGCCCAGTTCGCCCGCCAGCGACGCTTTGTGGTTCAACTGAGAGAGACGAGTTCTCTAAGCCCCCTGGCCTGCCTGGCCTCCCTGGCCTTCTGACAGAGCGAAGTATGCCGCCGCCGCAGGCCCCTGGGAACTGCCCGGGTTGAGGGATTTTGCCGTTTGAAGCCCTTGGCCCAAAGCACAGAGAACCGCGGCTGTGGGCTTTGTAGCCTTATGCCTAGGAATGGGCCAGCAACAGCCATACTTCCTTTGTCATGAAGCACGACCTCTAAAGATGTCAAGACCCCATACTCGGCCAGGAGCAGCAGGTGGTCACCAAGGAAGTCATTGAAGAAGCCGAAAGGGAGCGGCGCAGCTTCACAGTTCGGGCTTTCTGGGTTTTTTGTAGCGGCAGGGGACCAAAGGCACATGCAGTTTAGGGTCATGCTGAGAGCGAAACACTCAGCTGAGGGTGGACAGATGCCTGGGAGAGGTTCGTCACCGATTGACTGAGCAATGCAATATCTGCTGGTTGTAAATCCAGAATCCTCTTTGGCGTTCCATTGGCCCTACATCTTTGAAAGCTTTGTGTGCAGGTTGAGGAGTCATCAAAGCAAGCAAAGGAGGCAGCGAAGCAAGCTGTCCAGGCAGACATTTGTTGTTGCCACTGGAAACTCAGTAGTAGAGCTGTATTTGGAGTTCCAAGTACAGGCTGGAAGATTCGGCCGAGCTTGTACTTGCGGGGCTGTCGTTTTCAGCCTCTTCCGAAAAGGTGAAACCTGTCACATGGAGTTGTAGGCGGCCCAGTTTCAGTTGTTGAGGCTCTGGATGTCACAAGAAATTCTAGGGGTTCTGGACCGGCTTCGCGAGTGACATCTCCATCTTAGAAGTCAAGCTGTGAAGCTAAACTTAAACGGGAGGCCCACTCGTCCCCGACGACATGTCTCGGGAAGAGACTGCCCAACATAAGCTGGGCGCTCGCCATCCGACCCGGACCCTCAAAATAGCCCGCCAGCTTCATTTTGGGCTCGGGCCGCCAGGGTGGGGAAGCCCTAAGCCGGGAACCTACCAGCTTGAGGTTAGGTGGGGGTTGGAGAGTAATCCCCTGTGTGTGACCACACGCCCTGTCGTGTCAAGAACCATTGCGATCGGGGCCATGTTCGTGCTGGCGTGGCACGATCGTCATCACGGTCTTTTTCTGATTGTGATTTCCACCCCATGTCAACAGTTCAACCGTCCCCGGGGAAGAATCGTGTCCGCTTGTCTATCAGCTAGTCAGTGCAGTGAAAACGCTGTGGTTTGGTCTTGTTGCGCATTGCGAGCTTGCACTGCCTGCGAGCCCGAATCGCAACGTGACTGTCAAGGCATGCCAACAGTCTTGAAGGTTGCATGTGCCCAGTCCCCATCAGGTAGCGGAAAAATGCAGACAAATCGAGGAGGACCCGCGCATTTCAGAGTTCGGGTTTCGGTCGGGGCCTTCTGTCGGATCTTTCCGTGGATTGAGTTGGGCTTCCGGCCGTCTGAACTTGCAAGAGAACTACTCATCCCTTGTGAACATGGCTGGAAGGTTGTATGTGCTGTTGTTGCATGTGATCCTGGCAGGAAACAAAAAAGCTGATCGAGCCACTTGGCATCCAAAAGTGCGGCTACGCCTTTGTCACATGTAGTTCACATGCAGCTGCGCAAAAATTTCGGATGCTGGTTCCCAGGGGGTTCAACAATAGTGACTGAGCCGACATTCGTCCAGCAACCTCCCGAGCAAGGACTCGGGCGGTTCCATTCATTTTCCAGAGCACCGCCTGCGTTGCGGTTTGGAGAATGGCAGAATTGAATCAGCCCGATGCTCTGGCAGTTAGGAGTCATCGGAGTCATCTCCGCCATTTGCAACCGCAAAGAGCTTAAAGCACTTGCAGTTGCAGATGCCTCTGCCATGAATGCAGTTCCTGATATTCAAAACTTGGAAGCACAAAGATGAACTTGACCTCAAGTAGGAATTGCGGACCTCGTCAAGGAAGATCTAGGGTGTGTAGGCAAATCATTTCGCAGCAGGTAGGGAGGAGAAACGGCGGTTGCCATAAGAGACTAGCAACAGTCGCATGTTTCACCTGTGGCACTCTTTACATGTCTAACCCAGCCATCTTACCAGATGTGGAGTGCCCCAATTCGTAGCCCTCACAGGCTCTTGGATGCTGTCGATAGAAGAGACACAGCTGGAAAAAGGGTTTGCAAGGAGACAAACGACTGCGCAGCCAACTGCATCCAGCAGCGAAGGTATCTCGAAATCTGTGAGGGGCGTGCCACCCTCAATTTGTCAATCCCCAAAACCGACCTTCAACTCATCAGCTGTTACAGGGTTCCCTCCTCAACCACACCCCTGACCGCCAAGACCTCAAATCTCACACCTCGAGAGTTTTCTGGAAGGTAAAGGGCGGCTATGAAGCGGCTCTACAAGAGCGTTTGGGCCTCAGAAGTGGAGCCAAGGCTATTGTGGTTTGGGGATGTTCAAGGTGTAAGGTTTGGAGATTAAGGTTTGGGGGTTTGGTGCTTATTATGGCTCAGGAGGCTTTTGGGGTACAAGGGTGCGGTTGTCACCAAAGGGGGTGAAGAAAACATTCTCCGCTGTGTCTTCAACTGGTGCAGGCCTAGCCGAACTCGATCACATGAGACGCGGGGCATCAAAGGCAGGGATGGGGAGAAGGTAAGTGCTCTTCAGGCAACCCTAAACCCTAAACCCTAAACCCTAAACCCTAAGCCCTAAACCCTAAACCCTAAACCCTAAACCTCTAAACCCTAAAGCCTGGCACCTGGAGACTCGCCGTTAGCTGGCAGAGCACCATGGTCAGGCGCTGGAGCAGGCAGTTGCGAAGTGGAAGGATGGTGACGCCAAGGGGACGCTTGGATGCGTGCATGTCGTGTCGTCAAGTATGGCCCTGAAGCCCTAACTCCTAAACCCTCAACCCTAAACCCCAAATCCTAAAGCCTTAACCCCAAACCCTAAACCTCAACCCTAAACCCTCAACCCTAAATCCTAAAGCCTTAACCCCACACCCTAAAGTAGGTTTCATGCAAGACAACCGTGTAACCTTCGACCTGGACGCAGGTTTAGGGTTTCAAGTTCCTTTCTGGCAGGAATTGGGAGCGGACTCTGTACAGTACTTACTTCCTTCATTCGCTGCTCAAGAACCAGTAAAAGTTTGAGAGCCGTTGCGGCCCAGGATGCTCACTGTTTGCTTCCGGGCGCTCGCCTTGGCTTTCTTTGATGGCTGGAGGAAATCTGACAATGTGGGGGGAACCTGCACTGGCTTCCAGCAGGCTTGGCGAATCCCGCTAAGAAGCTCGGATGTTCTCCTTCTTTAAATTCTTGCGCGCGTCCCAGGCCTTGAAAGAGAATCGTGTGGAGCGACGTGCGAAGCAGGCCATGTGTGCGAGAGACAAAGCCGCCGCGAACAGTTGTATTGTCACAGCTTCGACTTCTGCGGAGCGACATGCAGAGAGCCCTTGCAATGCAACTAATTCAACATTTAGGGTCAGGGCTTCAGATTCCTGGACAGGGTTCCTTCTTGGGTCCACTGACGCATTCGCGGGGCGTGGTCACTCCTGGGCTAGGGTTCACAAGTGCATCGGCTGCATGGCTTGAGCTCATGCTTCAGCAAGAGGATGCTTATCAGGCGCAGGAGTTCTTTCGAGAGGATGCTCCAAAATTGGACCCATGAAAGGAGCTGTGGCCAGGCCGAGTACTTCGTCTAACGGGGCTGTGGCACACAGCCGGCTACGCCCCAAAGCAGACAAGGACTTAGGAATGGGTGCGCGGTGGAGGCTTCGTGTATTTGTTTTCTGGGGAGGAGGGGCGGGGGGGGGGTAGAGGAGGACAGGAACAAAATGAAGCGGAGACTTTTTGTCTTCTGACTCGAGACGTCCCTTTCAAGGCCCAGCGCTCCTAGAAATTGGCTCCAGGAATCCTCAACATGCTTCAGGAATCCCCCATGGCCCATGGATCAGCAACAGGCCAAGGGCAAGTCCGTCGAGATGGCGGTGAAGAAGTTCCTGCTGGGCCAGTCTCGTGGAGCCAGGACTCTCAGGAGTCTTCAAGGCTTCAAGGATTCAAGCGCTCGTCTGCAGCATATAGGTTTTTGTACTTTGTGGTACAGTAGCTAGGATGACCTGTTACCTCAGCTGCTTGGTTGCTGGACATGGAAAGACCTTGAAAAGAGTGTCGCTGTCTCCTAGAGACTCTGACAAGTTGGCAGTCGTCTTCAAAGTGCTCGAACATATTTCGAAGCAGATGCGCATACAGCTGCAAATCGACTCTCGGGCACCAGGTGTCGTGAGCTCTGGAAGCATGCGCTTCAACTTGCCAAGGTGATGTCGACCTGCTGGGTCAGCTGGAAGAAGGCCGGATCCGTGCTGCACATCCCGCCCCAGAAGCTCAAACTCCCTCGTAGCTGATGGTTCCGCAGACTCCTCGCATCCGCAAGGATGTCTTTGAGTCACGCCGGCTCTCGGCAGAGCACGTGCGCTTTGAGGAGATTTGCGGGCGTTTGGGGCTGAACCGGTCAGTCGGTGATCAGATAGGCGCATGGTTACGGCGGCTCCGAATGCTTTACTTGTTTCATTCCGTGGGTCATTTTGTTGAGCACTTTGCAACTTTGGAGCAACATGTGAGCCTGATGCCTGCTCCAGGATTTGGTGCTCGGGGCTTCTTAGTGAGCTTGAACCCTAAGCAAAGCCCTTGTGTGTTCAACAGGAGCTCCTGAACGGCGAGCGCCGGGGCCCTGGGTTGGCTTGTCTGCATCGTTTTCGCGCTGCAGAGGGTTTTCTGGTAGGGGGGACCCCATCAAGCCTGTCCCACCAACCCCTAAAAACTCAAGGCGCTCAACCCAGAATCCTGAGCCCTAAGCCCTAAACCCCAAACCCCAAATGGCCCAAAACCTCGAACCCTAAAACCCTAAACCCAGAACCCTCAAAGGCCCCGAACCCTGTGAGCCCTGCCCAGCAGAACAGAGCCCACGATTGCGAGGTGCCCGCATGAAGGCTGAGCATCAGGTGGTGCCGGCTCCTTCCGAAGCCACCAAGCCTAGAGTCCAGAGTGGGCTCTTTGTAGTACCTGTGGGGTTGGGATGCTCCCTAATCGGGAAAATCATAGGGAGTACGATAATCCCCATCAAGGACTGTTAGTATAAGGGGGGAAGATCCCCAAAAGTGGGGAATCAACGGGGCCCTTTCGGAAACCCTTTCGGAAACCCTCCGAGTGCTGAAGCCCTATGCTTCCTGCGCCGCGAGCTTTGCAGCTCCCAGTCGTCCGAGTCGGCAAATCCTAGGAGGCATACTGTTGGAATCTGTTGGAGATACGAGAAGCCTCAGCTTTTTTTTCCCCTGCATCTTTGCCGTGGGTGATTGAAGATGAATATCGACTAAGTGGCTGTGAACCTCTTTGAGATGCTGATGTGTGTTGAGATTCTTTGTGATGGTGTCCGATACACAATTGACTGCCTCAGTGTTTCATAGCCAGCAGTTGCTGTCAGATGCAAGCAGGCATACACTGTCATCACACCAAGCTTTGTCCACGCATGCTAGCACCCTACCCGCATGGACCTCCTCCTTAGAGGCCACGCGAAGATCAATCTCATTGCGTCATCTGTGACGCGAGCCCGCTGCAGGATTTAAATTTAGGACCCAAGCCTTGCGTGACTGCTGCCATGCCGCGATTCATCTACCAGTGGCGGCAGTGGTCCATTGGCGACGTGATCGCAGGCCCGAGCAATTCAGGTATCAAGGTTTCGCCTCGTTGCTATTCTCCCCTATTTAAACTTTGAACCTGTAGCATGCTTTCATTAATCAATCAGTCAACTCGGAAGAAACCGCCCAATTAACGCATTTAAGGCCTACACCCTGATTAAAACCAAATGAAGCCCGGAACATCGCCCGGGCAGGTACCACCATCGCTGTCACCAGCCTTCCACAGCCCTGAGCCTAGCTTGGTTTTGCCTGTGGCCCAACTTTCTTTTTTCCAGTGGGTTTCTCGGGCTGCATTCTTGGGGCTCAGTGCGGATAAAAATCGACTCCCCCGTTCCCCCTCCCCCCCAAAAAGAAGTCCTGGCTCCCCAATCAGCAGCCTGGCCTACCCTAAACCCTAAACCCTAAACCCGAAACCCTACGAGGAGAGTAAATCCTAAACCCTAAACCCTAAACCCTAGACCCTAGACCCTCAACCCTAAACCCTAAACCCTAAACCCTAAACCCTAAACCCTAAACCCTAAACCCTAAACCCTAAACCCTAAACCCTAAACCCTAAACCCCTAAACCCCTAAACCCCTAAACCCTAAACCCTAAACCCTAAACCGAAAAACCTAAACCCTGAACCCTAAACCCTGAACCCCAAATCCTAAACCTAAACCCTGAACTCCTGAGGTATATTGCCTATGCAGAGCTTGCTGGGCTTTCGGGATATCGAGGCCCAAGTCGGGCACGGCGGAAGGGGGTCTTTTGTTTATTATCACAATGCAAGCCAAAACCCGAAGGCCTAAACCACCCTAGGCGCTAAACCCCCAAGGTCCCCCTAATCCTAAACCCTAAACCCTAAACCCTAAACCCTAGACCCTAGACCCTAGACCCTAGACCCTAGACCCTAAAATACCCTAAACCACCCTAAACCACCCTAAACCACCCTAAACCCCCCTAAACCCTAAACCCTCAACCCGGAACTCTAAACCCAGTTTATGGTTTGTGAAACCTCCTTGGAGCTGGGAGTCCTGGGCGGGGAGGCATCTCGGCTTCGGGTCCTCCGCTGGTCTTCTTTGCCTTCCTGCCGCGCGGCTTCCGGTTCAGGGTTTAGGGTTTAGGGTTTAGGGGGTTTAGGCTTTAGGGTTTGGAGGTTTAATTAGGGGTTTAGGGGTTTAGGGTGTAGGGTTTCAGGGTTTAGGGTTTCAGGGTTTAGGGTTTAGGGTTTTGGGTACTCCCGAGACTTCTTTCCCCAAGGTCGCGCCTTCCCCCCCCCGCCTCCCCCCCAAAAACAAGCTTGCCATACTATTGACTTCGGTAGCAGCACCCAGAAGGACCGCCGAGTCTGGGGTTGGGAACGTCGGTGCTTGCAGAAACCTCACGCTGAGCTAGTGGGGTTGAAGTCGAGATTCAGGCATCAGGGTTGGGGTGTCAGGGGTGGTCTCGGGTTTTCGGGTCCAGGGCTTAGGGAGCAAACACCCTGACCTTAAAGGGTAAACTCTTGGCAAGTGCTTGCTGAACTTCGGCCGCGCTCAGCGCCGAGGACTGGGAATCCATGCCTGAGCATCGGCGTGCCACGGCAAAGCTTGTTCCCTTCTCCAACTGTGGCTGTGAGCTAGCACCGAAAGGGAACTCCTAGGGTCTTCTGGCCGCAACATGCCGCTTCCTACAAATACGTGCTGGTAAAGGCCTTTAAATTGGCCGCACGAAAGTCACTGAGTTTCCCCATGACAAGGTGACTTCCATCACGGCCCTGATGGCCATCTCAGACCTCAGAGGAGGCCCGAGGGATGCAGGGGTGCCTGCCACTGAACCGGTTGCAGAAGCGCCCATCTGATGCGCAACCAGGAACCGCAGGGCGGAAAAAAAGGGGGGGTGCCTCTTGGAAAACAAGGCTTCTTCGTGTGTGATGGCTCATGACATGGCAGGGGAGTACAAAGAGCTCTACGGCGAGGAGCCAGTGGATGGTGAAGGGTATGGGGTCGAGGGTTTCAGGAAGCCTGACGCCCGCAATGCTACTTCTAGTTGTGCAAACGACATGTGCTGATTTGGCTGTGCCAGTGCCCTTCTTGCCAGTTGAAGTAGCTTGCTTGGCTGTTGTCCGCAATCCTGGTTCTGGGCTTAGCGAGAGAAGCTATGTGCAATGTTTGCCCAGGCCGCGCAGAAATGGGGATGATTCGGAGAAGTTGGGCAGCCCACAGCTGGGTGACTTGCTGAGGTTGAGTGGTTGGGCTCAGTAAAGCAAGTTACATGAGAAGCGCTCCAGATAAGTGAGTTTAAGCCTCATGGAGTTACGAAGCCGCTGGGTCCCTTTCACAGTTTCCCAGAAAGCCACCTCCCTGCATCCCAGACCACAAGCCCTGACTTGAATTTCTTGGTCCACCCCAAGCGAGAGGAAGCTTGGGAGAACGTCCTGGGCACCTACTCTGTGCCGCCCGGGCTGCTTCATTTCTGTGAAGCTCGGGTTTAGTGTCAGGGTGTGAGACTTGCGGTTGCAGGTTTAGTAAACCCTTTTTTCATCCCCGGGGCGCAACAACTGCCTTCTTTTTTGTTCCCCTCTAGCTGGAGATCAAGCTCCGAAACCCACCATTACGCCGCACTGCATAGGGTTTAGGGCTTTGTTAAGGAGGGGACGGGGGTCCGGAGGGGGGGATTTGAGGAAAACTGAGGGAGGAATTAGGAATTGATTGAGAGGGGTGTGTTCGGTGAGAGGGGGGTTGGGAATGATGGAAAAGGGACTCCCGCCAGCCTCAGCAAGTAATTCCTCTATCTCTAACCCAGCAATCCCTATACGACCCACACACCAAAATCCTAAACCTCCTGTTCTTGCCGAGGATGGTCGGTGTCGCCTCGCTGCTGCTGGCAATTCTCGGCGCGGCACAGCTGGTGAATCGCATACCGGGGCCTGTCAAGGCGGGCGGGGGGTTCAGGTTTTGACTTGGGGGGCGCTCTTCGACTTTGCTCAGGTGTAGATCTGTCTCGCCCCCCACAAGACCCAACCAAACGGTTTAAGTTGTGGTGTCAAGAGTTCGATCCCCAAAGCCCTTGTCAACCAAAGGCCTAAGGTCGGGCCCTTCTCGGCCGGGGCTGGCCCTTCCACTGGTTTTTGAGGGGGTGACGACGTGCAGAGTTTTTGGTGGAAAATTAGGCCAAACCCCGTGCAACTGCTGCAAATCGGTTAAAGTGGCGGGGGTGGGGGGGGAAGGGGGTGGGGGGGTTGGGTGGGTGTGCCGCTACAAAGCCAAGGCATGATGCCCGAACTCGCGCTGGTTTTGGAGGAACAAAAGCTTTCTGAATATGACAAGGAGGGAATAGGGGTTTGCAAAAGTGCAGAAGTTGTTGGAAAACAACGGTTTGCTACCAAAACACCAGAGCTAATCGGATCTCGAGAATCGAGGTTTCCTAGTAGAATACAGAGGAAATACAGGTTTCCTTTCAACGTGGAGGATATCGAGTCTTTTCCAGTCAAGAGGAAATAGAGGTCATGGGCGCAGGTTTTCCTTTCGTCTCTACAGGTATCTAGAGGCAACAACGGCTTCCTACTAACATTTTGAGGAAAAGAGGCTTGACTAATCAGTGCCATCGAGAGGAAACTTTTTTACTTGCATTACACCACAAATTAGTATCGGAAGAGTTGTTCCTGGGCTTTTGGGTGCCTAAACACTAAACCCTAAACCCTAAACCCCAAACCCCAAACCCTCAATCCTAATTCTATGTGCTACCATAAAAACTTCCCCGCCAAGGCCGGCTGGAAGCTGGGCTTCGCGCTGTGCGCCTTCGGCGCCCAGGCTCCCAGTGCTGCCTTCACCCACGCGGCGCAGCTGGGGCTTCAGTTCTAGGGTTTAGGGTTTAGGGTTTCGGGTTTAGGGTTTAGGGGGAATCTTGGGGCTTTTCGGGGGAGATGTCGAGGGGTGTTTTGAGGGTTTTTGAGGTGAATTGGGGGATTCTTGGGGCTTTGCGGGGGGGGGGATGTCGAGGGGTGTTTTGAGGGTTTTGGGCTGGGGGCTTGAGGTGCGCCTCATTGTTGGATGAGCCCTGCAGTCCTCTAAAACCCGTGGCGCTCTTCAACCCAGAGGTCGAAAGTTGGCCACAGCCTGCCAAGCCCGAAGCCTCACAACTCATAGCACCGTCCCCTTCTGAAATCCTAAACCCCAAGCCCCCCAAACCCTCTAAACCCTGAGCCGCCCTAAACCCTAAACCCTAAACCCTAAAAGCCCTAAAAGCCCTAAAAGCCCTAAAAGCCCTAAACCCTTAAAAACCCCCTAAACGCCTAAAACCCTAAACCCAAAAACCCTCCCGTCCCAGGACCTTGAAGCAGATCTGCGCTCTTCCGCATCTCCAGGGCGGCCCTCTCAAGGGCGGCGCGGCCACGATGAGCCTTGGCTCTTTGTGTGCGCACCTCGAGCATCTTGTTAAACCCCAAACTGGCTTGTAGGGCTTTTGGGGCTTTTGGGGTTTCTGTAGGGGTCAGGGTTAGGTGTAAAGGTCTATCTTTTGCTGAGAAGGGTCTGAGAAGGCTGACGGACACTCGACATGTCAGTGAATCTGTGGATGTGTCCATGTTTGCCGGAAGAATTCAGCATATGCACCAGTCCATGGTTCCCGACTGAGTCTTACAGCAGCTTACTACTGACCGACTCCGTACCATGTTTTTCAGACTCTAGATGTAGTTCAGCCAGCTTCAGGTATCGTTTGGGATGGACGTTGACGCACCCGCATCGCTGGGATGCAGAAGCCGTCCTCTTCTCCGCAATGACCCTTCTCATCGTCGTCTGGCAGCACTTGACAGAACCATCTTCAGCTGAGTTCGCAACGCGCAAGCCATGACAAGCTGTTTTGGCCGGCAGCCTGACACAGTAGGACCTGACGGGGGGAAGACAGCACACACGCGTGACTCTCACAAGCTTGACTCGCAGCCTTGTTGGTATAGTCTATCGCCGTCGTAAGAGCTTCGGCCTCATTGTCGACTTGGGTTAGAAAAGCCCAAGAGAATGGGCAAACATCTTATTGCAATTTCATGTAACAAAACCCAAAGGGAATAGTTAATAATCCCATCGCACTATCAGTGTTTTTACTGAGGGGAGTAGAGTCAAAGTGTATAGTCGCACATAGGGGCTTGCGCAAACACAAGACCCCTCTTGTAGTCCCCCAAATAGTAGTAGGGTTCCCTTATCTTAAGCACCCCAATAAGGTACCCCGCATATCGTAAACCCCCACATCTGTCACACCTCGCAATGGGCGAGCTGCCCTCGTTCGTCGTGGAGCACTACCTGCGGCGGGGTGGCTGCGAGACAAGCGACCCGGAAGCGCCTTTGGTGCTTGCAGACTTATTCTAATTATTGCTATACACCTGTTGCGAATATTTCTATTGTGCTGTTCTTGTGACGAGCATCATTGTTGTTATCATTGTTATCATTATTGACGGTTCGTATTGCTCTTTGAGCCAGTTGCAAGGAAGTAGAGATGAGCTTGTATTGGGCAAGACCGAAGCTGCCACCCGGCCAGATCTTGCAGATCGCCGCGGACGCGACGGAATCCTTCGTCACAAGGCCCTGGGCATGGCTGCTGGTGGGTCAAGCCATGGAGCGCTTGACATGGCAGTATCTTGCGCCCTCCCACCGAAGAACACTCCCAGATCCGTGGCCAGGATTCTCAGAGAAGCGCAGGAGATTTCCAAGTAACGCGCCCAGTCTAGCTACGGCCAGCTACTCATAGGCGAGGGCTACGGACCCCTGAGCCTGAAAACCATGAGCGCAGACGGTCAAGTAAACCCTGTTGTCAGCACATCGGAGCAGGGTCCTGGCTAAGGTCACGGCGTGCGCAAACTGCTGCATGTGATGAGCAGGTCTCTGAGCTGCATCGTCACTTCTTTGCTTCCTGCTCCCGGCATTGCTTAGAAAACGAAGAACCAGGGCCCGACCCATTAAACGAATCCTACACTTGCAACTAGGTTTGGGACACCGAAGATGCCAGAGCTCCAGGAACACAACGTGATCTTCTCACCCTGTCTTTCATCGGTGGTTACCATCTTCTCAGATCTTCTTTAAAACATCTTGTGCTGAGCGTGTTGGCTCAGGGTCCCAACTGTGGTCCCAGGGGTCCCCAAAGTTTTGATGACAAGGCAGCCCCGGATGCACCGGACAACAGTGCAGGCACCATTGGGCTGAAAAGTCACCTTCAATACTCGAAAGCTTGTGGTGGCCCTGCCAGGGAAGCCCTCCAAGCGGCAAAGGACCGCAGAGGACCCGGAGTCGGCTGTGCTATCGAAACCTCAAGAAAACCTCCAAGGCGTCGTGTCTCATAAGCACGAGTAAGAAATGAGCAGTCTATTGCAGGTTGGTGCATGTCCGGTAGGGCAAGCTATGCAGGAGCCTCCACAAGATTCGTCGAAGAACGACGCTTTGCGGGACGGAAGGCTGTTCTCTTCGCGTGTGGAATGCAAGTGTTGTGTGGAGTTTGGGTTCAAAGAGCTGCCTGGCCAAGGACGGGAGCATCTTGCATCTACAGGATCTTCTTCAAGCCTTGCGCCGCTTCTGAGACGCTGAGACGCCGGATTCTTGAAGAAGGGATCGGGCCCCTCTGAGGCTTTGAGCAGAGATGTGGTAGACTTCGTAGGTATGTTGTTGGCAATGGGTACGTTGCATGCAAAAATATGATTATAGCGGATTCGTGGGAAGTCTTCTGCTTCTCCTTTTGCCAGCCAGCTGGCTCGGGCCGGGCAGGCTGCTTTGCCTGCACATCGCAAGCTCCGAAAAACGCCTTGCTTTGCAAGACGCGCATTGCGGCAAGAGGGATGTAGAAGTGGCTTGCCAGAACGTGCCATGTGTGGCGGGGCAGGACAAAAACAATTCTTCGAATTCTGCTTGGCATGACGTGCTCCTTCCTGCCAATGTTGGGGAGACTTCAGCCCTCAGCCCTGCAACGAACCGAAAGCTAAGGCTTCTCAGGACATTGAGGTCTGTTCAGGTTTGTTCACATTCCAGCAATGTTCCCTGAGGTCATGCGCAGCAAGCCGCCTGGAGGCAACAAGCACTGCTTGTCCTTGCTCGAAGGCACTGCCGGACTTGCATCACTTATTCCAAGTTGCTTTGCGGAGTTGGAGCCCAGGCAAGGAATGAACTCTCCGCCACCCAACGCAGTCTGGCATCAGCAAGTGCTCAAGTGCTATCGGAAGACACTCAGGTCGTTGCTGAAACGCCTGCTGCGGCTCCCCGGCGTCGAGGTGCAAGCGAACTGGGCTGGGGCATTGGAGGGCATGGTCCATGATGTCGTAGATGCCGGTTCATGTAGACTACAATTAGGGTGTGGTCGGAAGAGACAATTCTGATCTTGCCGGCTCTCTCGTTGTTATTCGACTTCTTCGGAACATTCATGGTGCAGAGGACGAGCTGCCAAAGATTTTCGTTTGCGTACCTAAGCTCTGAACCCTAGAATCCCTAACTCCGACACTGCCCTACACTCTACTCTCGATGCACAACCACCCCCTCTACTCTCGATGCACAACCACCCCCTCCCCCCCTCCAGGTCGTTGTGGCGACCGCACTTGGAACCGTCCTCTCGACTCTGCGTGCGCCACCTGGCTGATTCGGGCGGATTCTGTTCCGTGGATCATTTGCTTCAGGCTGCTCGCGGTTCACAGGTTGAGCATTAAGGGCTTGCCGCGACCTTGCGGCAATCAACTGCGGTAACCAGTAACATCCAGTAACCAGTAACAGCCTTTGCACTGTACGTACGCGATGTAGTGGCCTGAACGCATCCCGCGCCGCGCCTCCACCTCGGGGTCACTGATGTGGGCGAAAGCTGCGACTTCGCAGTGGGGTTGACCGTCTGGCATATCTCACACAGCGAGCTCGAACGGTGCACCTGCCCAGTTGGCCCATGCGTCCACTGCGTAGTCCTCCCCTGCACGTTGCGGCATTGTGGCGGCACACCCAAGAACATGCAGAGCGAATTCAACTTCTTAACCTCCCCAGGCCCCGAGTACTCTGCGTGCCCACGACTGCAGACATCTGAATCTATGGCTGTAGATGGCCTGTGCTCTTTTGCTACCGCGACGTCCCGCCTTCTAGATCTTGTCTCTTCCTTGCAGCTTCCCCATTTGCGAGACAAGCGTTTTGGACTGTCTGCACCCGGGGCATGGGGAAATTGCCGAGGTAACTTGGCCCTGCCATGCGACTTGCAATCGCGAAGCCAAGGTATGAAGGGGATGTGGTGGGCGAGCCGCCCCGTGGTGCCAAGCAACGCCGTCAGAACTAGGGTCTAAGAGTCTAGAGAAGGGCCTTAGCAAGCCTTGGCAGGGCTGAGACCCTCTGAACATCCTGAAGCCAAGGCACCACTCCTTCTTGGAAGATCCAACGGCAGGCAGCTCAGAAAAGACGGCTTCACCTTGCGTGGTTATGTTTGCAAGCCTTTGCCAGAACTTTGTGACGATTAAGCTTGTAGCCGTCTTCAGGTTGTGCTGACCGGCTGGATTCGGCAGTATCCTTGGGACATGCCCATCGTGCGGTGCTCAGCTGACTGCAACTTTCAACCGCCGCTGTCCTTGTCACGGGCATCTTCACGCGTGTTCTTGTGCCGGAGGCAACTCAAACCGGCAAGTCAAAACAACCCTAAACCCGAAACCCTAAACCATAAACCATAAACCCTAAACCCTAAACCCTAAACCCTAAACCCTAAACCCTAAACCCTTTCACTCCTGAGCAGCCGCAGCTGCCCCCAGTAAGGCCGACACTGTTCAGCGTTTGGGTGGCTGGCCCTACGCAGTGCTGCAGCCTGCTTGCATTAAGGCAACCAAAGGTATTCCAGGGCCCCTGAACCCTGAACCCCTGAACCCTCAGCCCGAAATGCCCTATAAGCCCTATAAGCCCTATAAGCCCTATAAGCCCTATAAGCCCTATAAGCCCTATAAGCCCTATAAGCCCTATAAGCCCTAGAAGCCCTATAAGCCCTAGAAGCCCTATTAACCTTTCGGCCCTATACCTATAAGCCCTACAAGCCTAGTCCGGGAACGGCTGGCAGCTGGTCTAG